>PVHP010000433.1:134607-149829 GCA_004024765.1 Zapus hudsonius | reverse complement strand
AGTATTTAATCACTTAAAAATAAGGTGATATTGTGAATGTCTGACAGGGAGGCTACTAAAAATAGAAACTAGGCAATCCAGAATGGTCTATATTTGTTAACCTATACTGTTCTAACTCTCCAATGGAGATTGTATTTGTATTTTTCAGGATATAGCGAATGAGCTGTGGCCCATATAACCCTACCACCCAACAGCAGGCTAAAAGATGAGACCATGGCAAGAGATGAGCCACCACAGTCATATTGTGGAGGATCCATATGGAACCCTGCAGAGAAGGACGGGATGAACAAGGGACCCATACCCACAGCCATTCAACCAACTCAGAATAAGCCAAATGTGTTTGTGTTTTTCAGGATACAACGAGAGAGCTGTGGCCCATCTAACCTTACCAACCAACTGTAGGCCGATGGATGAGATCCTGACAAGAGAGGAGCCACCACAGTCATATCAGGGAGGATCCATAGGGAACTCAGCAAACAATGAATGATGAACAAGGGACCTATAACCAGTCATTCAATCAACACAGGATAGGCCACTGAGACAGAAACCAGGGATTTTCGACACAAGGACCTCTAAGCTCGCAACATTAAAGCAGCCTTATTACTCACCCACCACGACTCAGGGAACTGAGCAGAAGAGGGGGTGGAAAGATTGTGAGAGCCGTGGTGAGGGAGACGGTCCAGAGGCATAGCACCCATCAGTAACAACATACTTGGGTAAGGAAGACCGAGATGAGTACTAAGATATACAGGATCCCTTGCCACAAGGACTAATACAGACAGCCCACGAAGGAGGATATACAACTGATCAGGGATGGGGAGGGAGGGAATTGGGGAAGTCGGGATAACAACGCATGGTTTGCCCACTAAATAATGTAACTCATTATGGACAATAAATATTAAAAAAAATAAGGTGATATTTTTGAATCAAAGCAAAGTATCAATTAAATGACTCACAGAAACTGAATTCACAAATTTAAATTTAGGAAAGTAAACACCTGCATTTTTGTTTGGTTTTGTTTGTTGCTTTTCCTTAAGATCATTGAGGGAAATGAAATCTTAGAAGGTGAAAATGGAGGATGTAAGTACTGAGAGATGTGGTATAATTTCTTCAACAAAAATAAAAGGAAAAAACAAAACAAAAACCACTGTGTATTTCTTAAGTCCACACAATTTAGGATCAGATGGGTTTGAAAGGACCCATAAAATAAAAAGTAAGATTGTTCCAGTGTGTTGCCTAAAGGCCAAACATGAAGACATCTTAATCCAGGACAGCCAGGCTCAGTAACTGCTGTAACATCAGATGTATGTCTGATCTAGTATCTTCTTACATACGTAATGAATTTTTAAGAAAAAAGTTATGCAGCCCCTATGAAAAATCACCCTAGTGGAAGCTGAGAAAGCTGAACCAGAGTAACATTAAAATACCTGCCCTCTATGCTCAAGGGCAAAGAGAAAACCTAAGGTGGATGTTCATCTGCTGAAAAATTTTATGCAACTTGATTCCATTCCAGATGCCCTGCTTAGGAAACATTTAGTCAGAGAATCAGAACAAGGAGATATGTGGCTGGCTTCACTCTAATGCCCGGTCCCTACATCAAGATAAGGTTAGGAAAACTGTACTATAAGCTTTCAAAGGTAAAGCAATATCCAGAACTGCGTGCACAATATAATTCCAACAGTTTAGTAATATGCTCTAAAATACAAAACAAATAAAAGGAGAAAATAGTCCAAAATCATTAACTGCTTCTGTTTTAAAGGTAATATTATTTTGTCTTTCACATATTTCAATGTATTTGAACAAATTTGTTCTAAATACATTTCTAAATTTTCTACAATGAGCAATCATAAGATTTTTCGTAAGAAACATCACAAGTTAATGAGAGTAAGGAAAGACTTCGGCTTAAAGAAACAATATAGAATGGTCTCCACGTCATCATCTCTAAACAGTAACATCATCAAAAGATTCTATTGTGTCTCAGCAGCTTCAACAGTCTACACTTCACAAGCCCCCCCACCCTAGGTTTTTCTGTGTTTGTGTTTCCTCTTTGCAAACTTGATAAATGTTCACATTAATTCCTTATCAATGAAAACGAAAAAATAAAGCAATTTTCAGATGAAGAAATAAAGATTATTCAAAAAGGGTGAACAAAAGGAATGACTTAAACAAGAAATTCATGTAAAACTCCACAAGAGTTACAGTTGAGGTTGATCTTAGAAACAGTAAAGATAGCATGGGAAGCGCCTTGGACAGGAGAAAACAGTACAAAGAAAGGAGAGCAGGAATCATACACACTTTGAATGTTTCTTTATTTTCACATAGGATTCACAACATTCCTTAGAAAATTCAATTTAGTTGCCCTGTTCTAGCTTGCTAACCAGAACCAATTTAATTTTAAATCTACACGCAGAGCCAAGGGGGACGAAATATTTTGCAATTACTTTTAGCTCCCTTTTGGAAGGCAGAGTAAGATTTAACCAGTTCTGCTCCAGCTACAGTACCATCCAGGCCTGACAGAGTCCTAAACTGGTGTCTTTTCACCAAGGATTAAAAATTAGGAAACTCTGAACAAAAAATATTTACTTTGTTTAACTACTTAGTGGAGATAAATTTTGAGAATTTGACAAATTGTTTTTGATTTATGTGCAGAGGGCATGAAATAGTGGTACAAGACAGCAATTTGTTACAGAGACAATGTCTACCCCTTGCTATAAATCTGTCCATTGTCACATTCTATTTGACATCCAGTTAGGTGATTTTCAAAAAACTAGTTTATTACTTCATTTAATGAAGAGCAGAAAACTGATACATGATTCTCTTGTTATTTCTCAAATACCAGAAACACATTTCTCAGATATCATTCGATGAGTGTGTTTATTTTTTGTTTTATGCTCCATTATGACAGATAGGTAAACAAGCTGATAAAATCAATATTTTCAAAAAGGAAAAGTTATCATATTTATATATGTTTCTTGTTTGTCACAAAACTTCAAACATTGTCTGGTTCTGTTAACAATCTTACAGATTTATTCCAAATAACATAACAAAGTTTGTTTCTTGATTGCTATCAACATAAATAAAACCATTAAGTTTGGGGGATGTTTATATTCTGGCAGATAGTCAGATGATCTCTTCTGATTAATCTTAACACATAAACCTGGCTCCTGCCTGGGAAACAGCTCAGCCCCCAAACCCCTCAACCAAATTTCTCCTCAGTCAGCCCTTTCCACATTAGAGCTGCTATGAGAAGCTCTAAAGCATGTATCCTCAAAAATCACTTATTCCTTACCATGTCTCCTACTGGGAGGAAATAAGGCTGCTCTATTTCTGACTGAAGTTCCCCTTGGGCCATTTTGTGGTCTGTCTTTATTAAAAGAAAAAATAAAGGTCTTACATGGAGGAATTGGCAACTATTCCAGATTATGCCAGGTTTTAAGTTCTTAATATTTTTTGGTAGAAATAGGGAAGAAGGAAGTCATTTATAAATGTTACACAAATACAAGACTATATCAGTGTCAGTTTAAATATAGACACTCCATCCCAATTCACTGCTAGTATATTAAAAATGGAAGAATTTCAGGAAGAACCATTAGCATTAAAAAATTCTTATAGGCAAAAATAAGAACTAAACTACAAGGGTCCTAATTATAAACATTAGGCATTCAATAAATATGATGGGGATTCCAGATTTACTTCCTATGTTGTCATTCAATTTAAAAGTTGGTTTCATTAGATTCCCAAGTTGAATGAGAAAAACTCAGAAGTGTAAGTTATATAAGCAATCTGAGGTAAGTGGGTGGGCATGTTTCCGAAACAGATGATCCTGAAATCATTTGTGGAATTTACAGGAATATTTCAAAGCATTAACTCTTTCCCTCAAACCTTAGCTTCACCACTCACTTACATCTCTGAGTATCTAATTCTTTATCTTTCAATGGGAAGTACTCCCCCATAGTTTCGTTAGGTCAGGATCTGAAGGAGAGCTCAGTGGGTAAAAAGCTTACTGAGCAAGCATGAGGATCTATCTGAGTTTGGATCTGGGAACTCACATAAAATGCTGGGCATGGTGGCACATGTCTGTAATCCAGGCACTTGGGAGGTAGAGACAGGAGGATCCCAGGACTTGCTGGCCAGCTAGTCTAGCTGAATTGGTGAACACCTTATTCAGAGGGAGACCCTATCTTAAGATAGAGAGTGATAGAAGAAGACACCGCCTTCCAACCTTAGGTCTTGGTGCACATATGTAAACATATCCATTTACACTCACCTACTTATGTGCACTCACATACATAGGAACACACACACACACACACACACATACAAAGAGAGATTACATTACCTAGTTTGTCACTATCGTGGGCATTCAATGGCTGACCCTTGATTTTACTATATTATATTTTTCCCTCAGGACATATTTTTTACATCCACTGTAAATTGAACAATAAATGAAGGTACATATAAACACCTAGAAAGAATCATTAAGGAGATATTAATAACAAGAAAGTTTCATTTCCTTATTATTTCTGATGGAAAGACCCGCAGAGGATTTTAAACAAGAGCATTCACACACCACGAGGATCATTTTTCTGCAGATGCAATCCAATTTAATTGTTCAGGTGTAGGATTAGATAGAAATGAAAATGACACCCGTATAGGACCATTCTTGCAAGATAACTGAGACATTCCTTAAGTTCTTGCCTATTTCATCACCACACATATGAAGTATATGTAGTCAGGCCACTGCATCCCAGCAATAAAAAATTATAAGCCTGAGATTTAACCATCATCAACAATTTCATTTATTGAATATTGAAACTCATATTCTTATGACTGCTTGGATATATTTTCATTTTGTTCATTTACACCCCATCACCAAGACTCTGTGGTACACACTGTGGAGAAATATAAAGAATGTAATTCAATTTGGGTTCACTTCCACCAATATTTAGTGAGAAACTTTCATGAATGAAGTACTATGCTAATGCAAAGGTTGCAAAGAAAATCAAAGCACAGCCTGGGCCCCTTGAAGAAGGAGTACAAGTAATTAGCGTACATGGGGGTACTGGTTCCGGGGTGGCTCAGCAGTTAAAGGTACTTGCTTGCAAAGCCTATTGACTTGATTTCACTCCTCCTTAGCACCCATGAAAATTCAGTCACATGTTTGTTGGCCAGCTAAGAGACCCTGTCTCAAGGGAGGTAGGAGTGCATAGACACCTGAAAGTTGTCCTCTGACCTCCACACAGGTGCCTTTGCAAGCATGAGTTTTGTACATATGACTGAACAAGCAAGCGCGCGCACACACACACACACACACACACACACACACACACACACTTTAAAAAAATAAAACTTGCAATCACAGACTGGCAGCAGAGCCAGCGGGATACAAAAGAGTGAAGTGATTGATTCTGACCTGAAATCAGAAAAATGTTCACAGAGTACAGTATAATATCTAACCTAATTTTAAATATATCAAGTGAACAAAAAGAATACATTCTATGAGTCAAATTTACATAGGCAGGCTCTACACATAACTATAATTAATTCCACAGCATATACCCAGCAAAGGTATGAGGGGGAGAATAAAGGAGAAAAAGTCAGTAAGATGAGCAGGGGTCCCATCATGAAGCGACTCCAATGCCATGTTAAGGAGCTTGGTTGTTTTTATGCTCTTAATGCCAAATAGCCTTTGGAGGTCTCTAAAAATCTTGAGATTTGTGTTCAGTAACTCTATGGAAGGTGAATTTAATAGTGACAAGGCTAGAGGCAGAGAGAACAGATAGTTATAAAATAATCCAAGGAAGTGAGGATGAGAGAGCTGAGTGGATCTAATAGCACAAAGAACAAAGAAAGGATAAATTGTTGATATATTTAAGATATAAAATAAACAATCATCAGATTGATCAATGGGAAAATGAAAAGGAATGGTATAGATAGGTTCTTTCTGTTCTCCTCGAAATGGAAATTTGAAATATTTAAAAATTATCAGATACAAAACCAGTAAGGTTTGATCAGATTCCAAAAAGAAAGAGTCCAGATACTTGGAGTGTAGGAAGGAAGGGATGAAGGGATAGTGACCATGAACTCTGATAACAGCCTAGCTTTTAGAAGAAAATACTACTGAAGTGGAAAGTCTGCTTTTTGGTTCACTTGACACTGACAATAAATTCTAAGAAAGCATCCCAGTTTGGCAAGACTCTATGCAACTGTGGCAGACATGGAGGTGCCTCGCTCAGCTCTCCCTGTGCGAGAACAGAACCTGCTGCTAGAAGCCGAGCTGCCTGATGACCTCCAGCTGCTATTCTGCAGCTCCACTCCCAACCCCCTTCCTCTAAGCCCCCTGTACTGCTTCCCTCCCCTGGCAGCGGAGCTCTGCCAGCCCCTCCCAGCTACACACTCACAACATGGGATTTCTCTAGCCTGACTCCCCAGGAGCCTGGCTAAGACTTCCTCAGAACTGCACTGTGACCCAAGGCTCTCCTCACCCAATTCTCTTGCCTTCTCTTCCTTCCATAGGGCTCAGACCTGCCTGAGCAGCTGGAGGCTCCTGCTGCCTGCGGCTGCTTCTTACCCCTTTATTCTGCATGTATTTCTCAAAAGTAAACTTAAACAGAACTAACCTTTTTGTGTCTTCTTCTCAAAAGCCCTAAAGTGGCACAATGGTTTAAGCTTATGAAGAATAAGCATCTCAAGGAAGTGTGAGATCTCCTTCCAAGAATCTCACACCTCAGCTACCCCTGGCAGACAGAAATCTAACTGATCCTCAGGGTTTTCCCAAGATTATACAACCCAGACCAGTGTTTAACAGCCCTCACAGTCAGACATTTTATTTCTGACTTACCCACATCCCTTGGGTCATATGTTCCATTCTAACTTCCAGAACATCTTTTACTAACATTTCATATAATTGAATTAAATTAAATTAAACTTCCCATAAAAAAAAACTGGATTGAACTAAAAATAGTGAACACTCTATCCATAAGAATTTTATTTTGAACAGAGTGAATTTTCAACTTAAATAATCACAGTCTTCTCTTTGAGCCTCAGGGGCACAAGCAATTGAGGCAGACAACATAGTCTCCTCTGGAGAGCAACGGTCATCCACCCTCTCAAGAGATTTGTCTTTCCTGCTGTGAGCAGCTTCTCCAGCTGCCAGTAGAATATTTGGATGATACTGCCTCAAAGTCAACACATAGGAATTCTAGTCAAGGGAGACAGTCTGGCATAATAGTTAAGTATATTAGCTCTGTACTCCTACACACTTGGGTCTAAATCCGGCTTCCATGAGGTACTCAAACTGGGTGTTCTTACAAAATTTTTGTTACTTCAATGCCTTTATTTGTGACTTGGGTATTAAAATAAAACCCATCGCTTGCTTGTTGGGAGGATGAAAGGGGCCAAGGTGGGCAAAGCATTTAGCACAGTTCTTGGCATGTACTGAGTACTCAGTAACTGGAAATTGTTTATGTCATCGTTGGTAGTGGGAGCATCTGCTCTGGATGTGGACAGAGTGGTTCATCCACACTTGGAGAAGGCACGGGTCATACAAAGTGACCTGGCCTCTTTTTTGACTAGAAAGCTGAGAAGCTATGGAAGTGGCCACACATCAAGGCCCAGCCTTCATTCACAGCAGCAAAGGGGAAGCTGGCCTCGCTGAACAGGACAGACAGCTGGAGAGGGCCAGGAGAGGGATTACCAGAAGATTACGATGGTCAGGGGAAAGCTGAAATAACTATTTTAACAGACGATTTGTGCTCCAATTACCATCTAAATGTTCATGGTAAATAAGGACCCATAAAAACACATCTGTAAACCTCCAGCTTTAGAGGCTGAAGCTTTGCATGGTTCATTAACACATAGTCCTTTGCCCAACTGTGACGTCACTTATCAGCACAGATTCTCTCTGCAATGTCTACTCCCCAGGAGTTAGAAGTAGTGCCCGGTAAAGAAATTTTCTGACATCAGCGCAGTCACAGACCTCCTCCCACAAATGCAGGAAATCCTATTAAGTGAGTATCTTCCTCTCATCCTGCCCCTTCTCTAAGGTAAACATTGGTAACTAAAACTCAGTAGGCGACAATTCATGAGGAAAGTGGTTTGTTGAACCCAGGAAAGGCCAAATCTAGTGTGCATAACCCAGACCTGTGTTGTCCAATAGGATTACAATGTGAGTCACAAATGTAAGCAATAATTGTAACCTTAAACATCTATTAACCCCATGATGAAAAAAATAGGTAACATCAATTTTAACAATATATTTAATTAGTTACAAAATGTCTAAAACATATTTCAAATGTAATTACCATGAAACTATTGATGAGATGTTTTTTAACAAGCTAATATATCAAAATCCCATATGTGTTTTATTTTCATATATATGTATATTATATAATTTTTACATAAGTTATAATCTTTTATCCTCTCACCCCCTGGTCCCCATTTCCCTGAGGGACCTCACCGGTAGGCTCCAAGCATGTATTTTATACTTGTAACACATCTCAGTTTAAATCAGGCACATTTCAAATTCTTAATATATTTGTATGGTCAGTAGCCTCCAACTGGAAAATGTACTTCAGGCAAGTGGAGCCAGGAAAAGGTAGGGTTATGTAAAAGTTCTGGTTACTGTGGTGGATGTTTGTCATTTTTGACAAGTAGATCCTTTGATCATGTTATGTGAACATTATGAGCTTCACTTTAGGACAAGAAGAGAGAACTCACTTAGTGAAACTAGAAGAAGGAACTCACTTTCTCAGATTCTCCTTCAGCTAATGCATTGAAAGTTAAGAACCAATCTGAAACAACCACATAAGATTTGAATGATGAACCAAAAAACAGTAAGAATGGTGGTACTGTTTATGTGCAATCAGTTTTCAGGCAAGAGTAACAAGTGAAGGCATTCAGACGCCGGGATTACCACTGGGAATGATCTGGAACCCAGTGCTCAGAATCCACAGATGCAGGTATGATTTGCTTTAACTGTAGCCAGCAGCAAGGACAGCGGGAGCCTTACTGATGCTGCTCCAATTTGGGATATTTCTGTTTACTCTTCAATCCTGACTGTCCAGGATTTCCAGAGATTCTTTGGAAATTGCCTTATACTTAAAGTAGTGCTAGTTGGCTTTGTAATGTCTCTCAAAGACCCATGTAATAAAGCTTTAGTCCACGGGCTATGGTACAATGGGGCATGGTAATCCTTTAATATAGGACCTCATTAAAGAAAATTGAAGGAAATATAACACTAGTATCTTCTTTCTTTGCTTTTCAGCCCCTGGTGAGCAGCTTTGTTCCACTAAGTGTTCCCACAGAATGACAATCTGTCTCACCATAGACCCTGAATCCATAGAGCCAACCACAAACCAAAGTGAACTTTTACTCTTTAAAAGTCGATTGTCTCAGGCATTTTGTCACAGTAAGAGAAAGTTGACTTGAACAACTACAAACCTTAGCTTTTCAATTGCATTGGTATCCACGAGCCAAAATAAACCTCTTTCATTGAAATGTTCCCAGTCCGAGGTATTGTTATTAGCCACAGAAAATGGACCAAGACAGAGTCTTTGCTCATATGTCACTCTCTCAATTTGGCATTTGTGAGCACTCTAAAATCATATATAATCCTGTAAAAACAGATTTCCCAGTCGTCTTCTACTCTGTTCTACTGTTATGAAACTATACCGTTGTTTTTTCATTAAACTTAATTTAAATTATTATAGATTCATATGTTAACAGAATAATACAGAAAGAACTCACGTGCCCTTTAACGAGTTTTTTTTTCCTAAATGATATCTTTTATGACTGTAACGACCTGGAAATTGACATTAATATAATCAAGATGAGATATACTTCCTCCATCTCAAGAATCTCCAAAGTTCTGCTTTTATAGACACATTCACTTTCCTTCAATATTCCTCATCTATAATTCACCCTTGTCACCAATAATCTGTGACTTTAATAATTTCATACAAATTGTTGAATTTGCAACTTTTGGAACATTATATAAATCAAATCATATAATATGTAACTTCTGAAGATATATCTTCTATATATTGAAATATCCACTCATGTCTCTTTCAGCTTTCTAACTGGTTTGATTTTTTTATGGCTGAGTTTAGAGAGTTCTCTGTATATTCTGAAATCTAATATTGTATCAGACATGTGGTTTGTAAATATTTTCTCCAAATCTATATTTTTTCCCTTTAATTCTCTCAACTGAGTTTTCACAGAGCAAACTTACCATTTTGACAAATTCCAATTTGTCAATTTGTCTCTTAATGGATTTTATTTTTGGGATTGAAGTTAAGAATTTTTGACCTATCCCTAGATACTAAAGATTTTCTCATGTTTGATTTTTGAAAGGCTTAATGTTTAATGCTTTATATATTAAGGTCAGATGAAATTTGAGGTTTACTTATTCATTCATTCATTCATGGTTTGTGATATTCTGTTGCTTCAGCACCATTTGTTTAAAAGCCTACTTTCCTGTGTAAAGTTGTTTTCACATCTTTGCCAAATATCAAGTGAGTGAGCATATTTGTATATGGCCACTTCTAGGTCTTTTATTCTGTTCTATTGGTTCATGTGCATCTTCTAATATTTCACATTCTTGATAACTGTAGCTACTTAATAAGTCTTAATGTTATGAATCAGTTCTATTTTAATTTTCCAAAACTTATTTAGCTATTCTACTTTATTTACCCTTTATATAACTTCTAGAATAATTTCCAAATAATCTTCCTCAAAGTTTGATAATAATAATAGCAGATAAAATAGATTCTAAAGCAGAGAATGGCCAGAACAAGAGAGTGTCCACAATACAGTGATAATACACCAAGACTCACCTTGCTGGGGTTTACATCAAGGTTTAACACACACAAAAAAAAAACCCAAAAAAATTCTAAATGTATATACACAAAATAATTGGGCCTCAATATATAAAGCAAAACCTGATAAAATTATAAGAAAAGCTAGACTGCTTCACAGGTATAGTTGGAGATTTCAATACCCTCTGCCAACAATTAATTATGAAAGACTAGACAGAGAAACAGCAGACTGTAGAGGAACCTCAGTCCTCATGAGGGATTTAGCTGATATCCATAAAGCATTTCCCCTGGCAGCAGCAGAATTCTTTTCCAGAGGCCAAAGACTGATAGAGTGGCTGTGGGGCTAGATTAACACGTTTAAAAGGTGAAATCATACGGAACACACTATTAATAATAGAAATAAAATAGTTATCAATACCAAAGAGATAGAAAAATATTTGAAATCTTTTTAAAATTAATATCTTTATTATGAAAAGTATATACATTGTATGAGCAAACCTTGTGAAGGTGTCCAGTTTCCCTCCTTCCTGTCCCCTACCCACTGGATCTGTCCATAAATTAGGGGGTTATGAGCTGCACCAGAGGTAGCCTGTTTTTCTTTTTTTTCTTCCTCCTTTGTGAATTGTTGCTAAGTGGGCCAATGTCTCTGGATATTCTCCCCCACCATGGCTCTTACATTCTTTTGAAATCTTGGATGCCAAGCAATAGGTAACACAATTCATGTGTTGAAGAGGAAGTTTCAAAGGAAAATTTAAAAATACATCAAGCTGCAGAAAAAAGAAAAGAAAAGAAAAACATGAGAAACAGAGGCTGGAAAAAATGCCTCATTGGATAAAGCACTTGCTGCTCAAGCCCGAGTATGTTTAATTCCCAGCCAGCAGCTCTGGTGGGCATCTATCATCCCTCCCTGCTGATGGCAAGTTCGAAGGCCAAGGCAGAAGAAATTTCCAGAAGTTCAATGAGAGTGTGGCAGTGAACAATGGAGAGAATGAGAGAAACTGTCTCATACATGAGGTATAAAGTGAGGATCGTCGGAAACGTGGAACACGTGAGCCCAAACCCACAGAAGCACGAACACACATCCATTCACAAAGCTAAAGTTGTACTTCGAACAAAACTTATAGTAATGACATGCATAAGCTCATGCCTTAAAACTTGTAAAAAGTGTGTCATAAGAAATAAAAAAAATATATTTAAATAAGAGCAGAAATCAATGGCATTGAAAACAGAAAATCAGTGAAACAAAAAATTGAGTTTAAAAAAAAAAAAACATCAAAATTGATGACCTAGCAATATAGAACAAAGGAGAAGACAGGAATGAACCAGAGTTCCAGTGAGGGCCCCAAGACATCAAATGTGATAAGGATGCTGACAAATGGCCTGGAAGTTCAAGGTACTTGCTTGCAACACTTTCTGGCTGGGACTCAATTCTCCAGCACCCAAGTGAAGCTGGATGCAAAGTGGCGCTGGCATCAGCCATCCCAGTGCATCTAGAGCAATGGGCGGTGGAGTCAGGAGAACCTGAAGCTCTCTCTGGACAGTTACTTTGATGTTCATTTGCAGTCTGGCAGTCCCGCTGTAGCAGCAGGAGACCCTGTCTCAAAGTATGTAGCATATATACACCTCAAGATTGTCCTCTGACCCCCCCAACAAACATATTTTTGAAAGAAAGTGTAATAAAGGAATTCTGTGGACAACTTTACACACATAAATTTGACATGCTAGATGAAGTGGATCAGTTTTTCCAGCCACTACAAACAAACTCCAGGCACATGGGCCACCTTGTGCATCTGGCTTTATGTGGGTCCTGGAGAATTGAACTTGGTTCCTTCTGCTTAGCAGGCAAATGCCTTAAACTGCTAAGCCATCTCTCCAGCCCATAAATTTCTCAAAAATAAAATAAAATAAACTAGACAATTTGTGTAGCCTTACAACAGTGAAGGAAATAAATTTGTAATTTTAAAACTCCTCAAAAAGAGATTTTCAATAATTTTATTGACATCGACTCTACATAATTGATCCAAAAAGAAAAGGAGCATTTCATTTACAATTGACAATTTATCAATCCAGTATTAGCCTATTCTACAGCCAGAAAAACCACAATACAAATAAAACTATAAACCAACATCTATCATTACTATAGATGCATAAAAACCTTACTAAAATATTGGCATATATTAATTAGCAATCTTTGAAAATAATTATAAATTATAGTCAAATGGGTTTATTCCAGGGATATAAGACTGTTTCAGTATTCAGAATACAGTGTAATCCTATTAAATCCCATCATTTAATCATATTGATTAAGAAATTTCACATCTATGTCAATGCAAAAAATGTAGTTGATAATACTCAATATCTGTTTATGATTTTAAAAAAATCAGATAAACAGGAATAGGAAGGAACTTTCTCAACTTGATAAAAGACATCTACAGAAATCTACAGCTGACATATGCTTAGTGATGAAAGACTTTGGCCCCAAGATTAGGAACAAGACAAAAATGTCTATTTTCACCACTCTTATTCAACATAATGTTGAAAATTCTAGGCCTTTCAATGAAACAAGAGGAAGACATATAGAAGAGAAAAGGAGAAATTAAGTATTTCTCACTGGAACATTTCTCTATGTGGGAAATCTAAAGAAATTTAAAAATAAAAAGGAATAAAAATGGGCTCATCAAGTTGGTAAAATACAAAATTCAACATAGAAAATCAATTGTATTCACATAATCCTAGAATAAACAGACATCAAAATTTAAAAACATCGCACCATTTATAGTTGCTCAAAAAAATTAAATGCTTAGTAATAAATTTAACAAAACATGTACAAGACCTAAATACTAAAAGCTATAAAATCCAGATAAAAGAAATCAAATAAACAATGGCACATGCCTGTCATCTCAGAACTCACGAAGCTGAGGCAGGAGGACTGCTAATCTGAGACCTTGTCTGAACAACAACAACCTCACCTATAAAAGCCAACAAAGAACCCAAAACAAAGAAGTCAAAGATCTAACTAGTAGAAAAGTGTACCAAAGTAATTGCCAAAAGACTAAACATACTAAAGATGTCAGTTGCCCATTGATTAATATGCAAGTTTAGCTTAAAGCCTATCAGTCCTGACTTCTTTTATTGTTGCATGGTATAGTTTTTCCATTCTTTTTTGAATCTGATAATATAGTTGTATTCAAAATGAGTTTCCCAGAGATCACATATTATTAAGTTATATTTTGGTTCACTTCTCTAATCCAGAAAATCAATAATTAATATATTAGCATATTTATTGAAATTTTAGAATTTAAACCTCCTGTTTTATTTTTGCTTTATATTTGTTTTATTTTCCTTTGTTTCCCCCTTATTGCCTTGGATTATATGGGATTCTATTTTATCCATGATGTTTGGTGTGTGTGGTATGTGTATATGTGAGTAGGTGTGTGCAGGCACGTGCACACAGGTACACATGTATGTGCACATGTGTGTGAAGGTCAGAGGACATCAGTAGTCACCCTTATGAATACTGTCCACCGTCTATTAAAACAGTGTCATTCTTTGAAGTGAAGCTCACCAGTGAGGCTAGACTCACACTATGTCAGCGAGGCCCAAGGATCCTCCTGTCTCAACCTCTGTTTTGCTGGGATTACATGTATACCATCCCTGGCATTTTACATAGGTTCTGGGGAGCAATCTCATGGTTTTCATGCATGCAAGGCAAACATGTTACTGACTGCTTTTTCCCCAGTGACCCCTGTGGTGTTTTTTAGTACAACTCTTTAGATAAGCTTTTAATGTTTGCTCTGGGCATTGCATTATATATACATGGCAATCTACTGGTGTAATTATTTTTCCAGTTGAAGTGAAAGATACAAAATTTCCCTCTCTTTACAGCTCTACACCATCTTCCACTATAATTATATTAAATATGTTCTCTAACTACATTTAGAACCACATCAAACTTGCTATAAATTTTGTTTCAACTGTCAAACATAATTTAAAAACTTAAGAAAGGAAATCTTATTGTATTTACCCACATTTTTGCTTATTTTCCCTTGATGTCTCAAAGAATTTTGTTTATATTTAGAGAATTCCTTTAACCATTCTTTAAGAAAAGATCTACTAATAATACATATTCTACACTTCCCTTGATCTGAGAATGTCATAATTACTCCTTTATTCTTAAATGTTATTTTCACTGAGTATAAGATTCTGGCTAACCAATTCTTTTTTTCTTTTTTCAGTAATAGAAGGATAGCATGTCTCTTCCTTCTAGCCTTTATAGTTTCTGATGAGAACTTTCTTGTCATTTGAGGTTTTTTTTTTTTTTTTTTTTTTTTTTTTTTTTTTTTTTTTTTTTTTTTTTTTTTTTTTTTTTTTTTTTTTTTTTTTTTTTTTTTTTTTTTTTTTTTTT
>PVHP010000433.1:0-134507 GCA_004024765.1 Zapus hudsonius | reverse complement strand
TTTGAAGTTCACTCACCTTCTTGAAACTGGTTCACACCTATTACTAAATTTTCAACTATTATATATTTTAAGAATTTTGCTACCTTCATCCTCTTCTTTTTTATCCAGACTCTAGTGACAGGAATATTCACTTATTTGTCACAGGTTTCCTTCTCTTTCTCCTCTTTTTCTTCATCTTTAACCTCTTCTTCTTTAACCTCTTCCTCCTTCTCCTTGTATTCACTCCTTCTTGAAATTTTTTTATTCTGTAGTTTCTAGCTTCCATCTCTTCTGCTCTTAAGCATATGTGCGGAGTCTTTTATTTTTGTTATTGTATTAAATTTCAGTTGATTCCTCTTCATGCCTTCTATTTCTTTGCAGGAAAGTTCCAATATTATTTTGCTTAATGTATGTTCAGAATTTCTCATTGAAGCATTTCTGTCATGGCTACTTTTTTTAAATGTAGAGGCCCATACTTGTAGTCCCAACCCAGCTATTAGTGAGGGTGAGGTGTGACTTTATGTGGGTACAGGGGAATTGAATCCAGGCTGGCAAGCTTTACAATCAAGCACTTTTAATTGATATCTCCCAGCCCAAGTTTCACATCTTTTAATGACAATAAAAATGAATAATACTAAAAAAGATAAAAAGCTACTTTTGAAGTTCAAAGTTTGGTCTGGAGAGGTAGCTCAGTAAGTGAAGTGCACACCTGAAAAGCATGAGGACTTGAGTTTGACTCCCAGAATCATGTAAAATACTGGGCATGGTGGTTTGCTTGTAGTCCCAGTGATGAGGAGGTGGAGGCAGGGGAATCCCTGGAGCTCACGGGCCAGGATTCTAGCCTAATTGGTGAGAACCAGATAAATGAGAGACCCTGTTCCAGAAAAGGTGAAGGTCATTCCTGAAGATGATCTCTGAGGCTGTCCTTCAATCTTCACTTACATGGGTACACATGTTCACCCACCCACAATGCATGCATCCACATGCACACAGGTGCATACAAATTCAAAATTTATTGCCTATAAGTAAAGTTTATTGATACACAGACATGTGCACCTATTTACTCATTATATATGATTGATTTCATGATACAAGAACACAATTGAGTAGCTCTGACAGAAACTACATGGCCCATAAAGTCTAAAATATTTAACAGCACAAAAAAAGTTTCCAACCTCTGCTCTGAGTCAATAAAGGAAGAATTTGAGAATGTTTACCAGTGAGAAGAAAAAGGTGAGAACAAGAATGAGAGATTTATATTAAATATCTTTAATATTATTTGGGTGTCTGCGTTACATAAATGTAAAATTTATTAAAACAACTTTAAAATAATTTGTAATTATTTCTGAAAAGAGCATATTTATGACCTTTATGATAGCCAACTTCCAAGATAGGTTCCAATAACCCTTAACTCATGTTATTCACCACTCTCTCACATTGTACCATTAAGGTCTATGTGGCATATAACATAGGCAGATATATATATATATATATATCCCAAGATTGGGAGACAAAAGATGATGACTTTCATCTCACTCATGGGACCTATACAAAGGCCCATAAGTAAAAAACTGAAGCCTTTGACTATGGCTACTTAGGAATTTAAACTCTCCAAAAAATATGAAAGTAAATTTATAAATGAATCCCTCTCAAATTGGGACTTCAGATATAGCCCCAGGTAATAATGTGATTAAAATTTTGTTGAAGAGCTTAAGTAGATTAATTCAGCTAAATAGCTACCATATTCTTTCCCTCATAGAAACTGATATGATAAATATTTATATTTTAAGTCTATTAGTTTTAGAGTAGTCTGATGCAGAGTGAAAGACAAGTACTGAAACTATTAAAAATATTAATATTTTTGTCTGCTTTTTTCTTTATGGGGGATTGAATCTAGGGAATTTGAATGCCGGGCAAGTACCTCATCACAGAGCTACAACCCTGGTCCTACCATTTTTTTAAAGAAAAAGAAGGACTGGTGATATTGCTCAGTGGTTAAGGCACTTGCCCACAAAACCTAACAATCCAATTCAGTTCCCAAGTACCATGTAAAGCCAGATGCACAAAGTGGTGCATGCATCTGAAGTTCATTTGCAGTGGCTAGAGCCCTGACATACCCATTCTCTCTCTGTCTCTCTCTGTCTTTCTCTCTCTCTGCTTGTAAATGTATATATTTCATATATATGAAAAAGGAAATGATGGAATATGGTTGAAAACCAAAACCTCCAGAAAAGTGAGGAGCACAGGAAGGATGTTTCCAGGGCTCGTACCATGTAGGTATAACAATAAAAATCACCTACTGGTACAATAGTGGCATGACTGTGATAAGAGCAACTAAGTACTCTCTGGATTTTAGTGCACCTCCACCGGAGATAATTCATCTCTCCTACTGAACCTACTTCTGGGAAGGTCATAGCCCTAGGAGGGAACCGCTACTGTTGTTTGGCTAAATGGGTTTGCTATGTTCATAAAATTGCTTTCTAAATATTTATGTGTATGTCCACAGATTAGTGCTGGTCACACCTTTGGTCAGAGAAGCTTTTTTTGATGCTAGCAGTGACTACTGGGGAGACTCAAAACTCATCAAAGTGCTGAGAAGAAGTGACTGTTGAGTGCTTGACACTAAATGAGACATCTATATCACTTCCTCCAAGGCTCAAGAAAAAGTGCAGTTTAGGAGAGAAAGAGTGTAAGAGCCAAAGGATGGGGAGGAGTGCTATGGAACTCTGTTTTCTGAATGTGAAGTGGCCACAGTACTCATGACCTCAGAGTGGCTGTCACTACCTAGTCAAGACCTTGGCCTTGGCCTCCCAACAATCCTTGTACCAAAGACCCTGCCCTCTGACCCCCTGACCCTAGGCAAGGCCAGGTGAGGTAGCTGTGCCTTGGCTCCCCACCAGCCCACATGCACCACAACCCCACCCATGGACCCCAGGTCCCAGGCCAGGTAAGCAAGCCACTGCTTTGCTTCAGACCAGCCTGTGCACCCAGGACTCTGCACATTAACCCCCTGACCCCAGGTTAGGTGAGGGTAGGGAGCTGTGCCTTGGCTCCCCACCACCCATGAGTCCCTTGACCACACCCACTGATCCTGACTTCTGGGGGTTCCAGCCCCTAGCCTGCTCCTGCTGCTGAAGGTCTGAGCACTTACCACATTGCCTGGCACCAGAGGAATGAGTATGTGCCAATACCTCACCAATCTTTGCCGTAAACTCATGCAAGGTCCCTGCTCCTACTGAGGGCCCATGGAAAGCCAATCAGTCATCTGAAAATGGTCAGGTTGCAATGCAAAAGGCCCCACACCAAGTTCACCTAGGCCCACTTTGGAAATCCACACTGAAAATGTCAAAGAAAGAGCACAGTTGCAAGCCAAGGAGGCGATGACAACATGTTCAGGGCATCTCTGCATGGAGTCTATATCCAGATTATTAATGGAAATAGAAGCAAAAATTGATCATGTAAGCGGAAATATGCAGAATAAGCTTGTATAAATTTCACAACCAGGATTAACACAATGGAGAAAAACAGATAGACATTGGTAGATCAGTAAATGAGCTAAAGGCACACCAGCAATCAGAGGAGCTCAAGAATCATCTGGCTAAACTAAACAAAGACATAATCAAATACAAGAATGAGTAGCAGGAAGCATTAAGTAAGACAACCTTTGAAATGAAAATGCAACTCAACAAAGAGATGGAGACAATGGAAAAAGCTATATTGGAAAACCAAAATCAAATGGAGATATTTAAAACATCCCTGTAATCCCTAACTGCCAGAGTTAATAACCTGTAAGATAGAACCTCAGATACAGAAGACAAAGCAGAAAAAAGAGATCAGGATAACTAAAACTTGGATAAGTTCAAACAAGCATGTGAACAAAATGTGAGGGAACTTTGGGACACCCTTAAGTGACCAAACCTCCAGATCATGGAGACATCAGAGGAGGAAGAAATCCAGGCCAATGGCATCTAGAACATATTCAACAAAATTATTGAGGAAAATTTCCCCATTATAGCAAAAGACTATCCCATTTGAATACAGGAAGTGCACAGAACACCAAACAGGCAGGACCAAAGAAGAAACTCCCAAGACACATTGTAGTAAAAACCCTAAACATTGAAAGCAAGAAGAGGGATCTAAAAGCAGCAAGAACAAAACAATAAATCATGTATAAAGGCATACCCATCAGAGTTACACCTGACTTCTCTGTGGAAACTGTGAAAGCAATAAGGCCTTGGAATGGTGTACTCCAAACCTAAATCACTTTGGCTTTCAACCCCAACTAATGTACCCTGTGAAAGTTTCCCTCATAATAGATGGAGAAAGGAAAATATTTCAAGATAAAATCCAAATTTACAATTATATGGACATTAAACCAAACCTACAGAGAATTCTCCATGAAATATTCCACACAGAAGACCCAAGAAACCAACCCCAAGAGCCTACCTGAAGCTGGAAACAATATTCAAGCCTAGAAGAGACAAAATAACAAGAGAGGAATCAAGTTCCACAAACCCCACACTATGGCAGGGATTGAGTCAAACCTAACAGTTAAAACTTTGACTATTAATGGTCTTAACTCTCCCATAAAAAGACACAGGCTAGTAGAATGGATAAAAAAATGGATCCTTCCATCTGCTACCTCCAAGAGAACCACCTCAACTCTAAAGACAGGACCTTCATAAGGGTGAAAAGATCAAATGATCTTCCCAGCCAATGGGAATAAAAAGAAAAACAAGTGGATTGCTACACTAATATCTCACAAAATAGACTTCAAACCAAATTCAATTTAAAAGGATAATCAAAGACATTTCTTACTCAACACAGGAACAATCCAACAAGAGAATATCACCATCATAAACATGTATGCACCAAATACGGGTGCACCACAGTTCATAAGGCAAAAACTAATGGAAAACAAAACAAAAATAAATTGCAAGTCCATCATAGTTGGAGATTTTAATATACTACTATCATCTTTAGACAGATCATGCAAACAGAAGGTCAACAGGGAAATAATAGAACTCAATAACACCATAGATCAACAGAACAGTCCATCACAACTCTACAGAATATGCATTCTTCTCAACAGCTCACGGAACCTTCTCCAAAATAGGCCACATATTAGGACATAAAACATGCCTCACCAAATTCAAGAAGTTAGCACCCTGCATCATATCGGACCACATGCATTGAAGCTGAATATAAACAATGAGAGAAAAAAACAGAAATCACACCAAGTATTGGAGATTGAGCAATACGCTATTAAAGAATGAATGAATGGGACATTCAATAAACTAAATTGGAAACTGAAAAATTTCTTGAACTAAATGATAATGAAAATGCCTCATATCAGAACCTATGAGACACAATGAAGGCAGTCCTAAGGGGAAATT
This sequence comes from Zapus hudsonius, assembly GCA_004024765.1. Classification (NCBI taxonomy): domain Eukaryota; kingdom Metazoa; phylum Chordata; class Mammalia; order Rodentia; family Dipodidae; genus Zapus; species Zapus hudsonius. Next base: position 129,132 of record PVHP010000433.1, on the reverse strand, counting down.
TTATAGCACTGAAAGCCTTCATAACAAAGACAAAGATCTCAAATTAACAACCTAACTAACCAGCTAAAGGCATTGGAAAAATTAGAATATTCCAACCTCAGAAGCCCAAGACAAAAAGAAATAATTAAGATCAGAGCAGAGATCAATGAATTAGAATCTAAGAAAACAATTTTAAAAATCAATGAAACAAAAAAAAAAAAAACAATGAAACAAAGAGATGGTTCTTTGAAAAAATAAACAAGGTTGACAAATCCCTGGCCAATCTGACCAAACATAAAAAAAAAGAAGTCCCAAATAAACAAATCCAGAAATGAGAAGGGAGATCTCACAACAGACACCAATGAAATTAGAAGAATTATCAGGACATACGTCCAAAACCTCTATGCTGCAAAATTGGAGAATCTGGAACAAATGGATGAATTCTTGGACACCTTCCACCTACCAAAGTTAAACCCAGAGCAGATAAATCCTAAATAAACCTATCACATTGAATGAAATAGAAAATGTCATCAAAAAACCTCCCCATAAGAAAAAGACCAGGGTCCTGATGGATTCTCAGCCGAATTCTACAAAACCTTCATCACAGAGCTCAAACCACTCTTTCTGAAGCTTTTTAGAGTAATCAGAGGACAGAGAATGCTTCCCAACTCCTTCTATGAAGCTTGCATCACTCTAATACCCAACCAGACAAAGATAAATCCAGAAAGGAAAAGTATAAACCAATATCCCTGATGAACTTAGATGCAAAAATTCTTAATAAAATCCTTACAAACTGAATCCAACAACATATTAAAAGTAGTATCTACCTCAACCATATAGGCTTAATACCAGGGATGCAGGGTTGTTTAACATAAGGAAATCAAACAACATAATCTACCACATTAATAAACTTAACCACAAAAACCACATGGTCATCTCAATTGATGCAGAAAAAGCCTTTGACAAAATTTAACACCTCTTCATGATCAAGACACTTGAAAGACTTGGAATAGAGGGCCTATACCTCAATATAGTTAAGGCCATATACAAAACTCCTAAAGCCCAAATAATACACAGTTGGGAAAGACTCAAGGAGTTCCCACTAAATTTGGGAACAAGACAGGGGTTCCCACTCTCACAACTGCTCTTCAACATAGTCCTAGAAGTTCTAGCCCATGAAATAAGACAGGAGAAAGACATAAGAGGGATTCAGATTGGAAAGGAAGAAGTGAAACTATCCCTTTTCACAGATGACATGATCATATATATCAGACCCAAAAATCAGTACCACCAAACTGCTGAAGGTGATTAATACCTTCAGTAAAGTTGCAGGATACAAAATTAACACACAAAATTCAGTAGCCTTCCTGTATGCAAATGACATGCATACAGAAAAAGCAATCAGCAAAAAAGTCCCATTTTTAATAGCCACAAATAAAATCAAATACCTTGGAATAACACAAACCAAGGATGTGAAAGACTTGTTTAATAAAAACATAAAAATGCTCAAGAAGAAAATTGCAGATGATGTAAGATAATGGAAAGATCTTCCATGTTCCTGGATAGGCAGAATTAATATTGACAGCATGATACATCTTCTCAAAACTACTTAGTGCCATTGTGATGTTTAGCCAAAAAATAGCAAGAATGTCATTCCCCTAGACATTCCTAAGTATCAGTGTCACTGTTTAAACATACACTGACTGCTGTCTAGATTTCTGTGTCACCTTAGGTGGACACTATAATGATGACAGCTATTTAAGTGAGGCTTATAAGCACAGATGTCAAGAAATGGTAATTATCCCATCCTAAGTGCTACTAGATTAACCAGAGAAGGAAGAGGGGAGAAAGACTTAAGGTGACGATAAAAGAGCCATTTTACCAGCATGAAGAGATAACCTTCCATCTCTTTTTCTTTTTTATACCAAAAAAAATCACATTGCAATAACCCATCTGGATGAAAAAGTTTGACTACAGAAATATTGCTGACTTGGCTCTAATGAAGAATAGTTTCTATTCTCATTGGTACCATTATGATATTTTAGTCATTCTTTAAGACATTTTACTTTGCTTTTTATAAGAAACTCTACTGTCTTTGTGAAGATGTGACAAAGTCATCACATGTGATTCAAGGAGGCTCTAGACTCCATGTTCTTTCAAGCAAGTCTCCATTGTGTGCAAGAAAATAGTCTGTTTTGGAGAAGCACCAGAGAAGTGACAGAGTTAATTCATGAGGTATAATATTTGGCTACACTATGCATAGTTCCAGGAGGAAGGACACAAAGGGAAAAAAAAAAAGCTGGTGTAACTGACTTCAAAAGGTTTAAGAAGACAGATAAGCTGTGTGTGGGGAAAGTGACCGTGGTTCTGCCGGAAAACAGGAATTCTGAAAATGTCTTAAAAGACTTGATGTAGGCCTCTGAATTTCATAGGAACCTTGCAAGTTATTTTTCAGATATTTAAGCTCCCTGAGAACATGAAAAGAATGTTATTTTCTTTTTATTTCCAAGTATAGTGCCCTTTACAGATGGTGATCAGAAAAAAAATTATAAAGCTAACATTTATTCACTACTTTGCCAGATTCTCTGCTATGAGTTCAAAATGGGTTGTCCAACTAAACCCAAAACCTTCTAATAGGTATTATCATAAGCCTCATTTTATAGCCCTAAAAAGATAAAATGATTTTACCAAGTTTAATAAAGCTATACTATACAGTCTAGGTAACTCAATCCACCACAATAAGAACTTAGCCATTTACCATATGATAGATGATTTGAATCAGTAATCTTAGGAATAGAGGGAGTATGATAATACCTTCCTGATTACATTTTATAGAAGTTTTGTCTTGGCCAGAAAATCATCTATTGCCTGAGATGAACACTCTTTTAAAAGTGAGATAATGGGCTGGATAGATGGCTCAGTGATTGAATACACTTGCTTACAAAGCCTGACAGTCTCCATTCAAATCTCCAGAACCGATAGAAAGCCACAAGCACAAAGTGGCTCATCATCAGCTTTTTTCCCTTTGTGTCCTTCCTCCTGGAACTATGCATAGTGTAGCCAAAGAACTCATCTACAGTGACGAGAAGCCTTGGCATGCCCATATCTCTCTCTCTCTTTCTCTTTCTTTTTTCTCTCTCTCTCTACTGTCTCTCTGCTTGCAAACAAATAATGAAATAACTTTAAAGTGAGGTATTAAGCAGATAATCTCTTTTACTGTGTACTACCACTCTTATGTGCATAACAAGAATATAGTAGAGTCCTGTGGTTTCAACCCCACCCATACATGCTCAGATGGGGATCAGGCCCCAGGCCTGCCAGCCTGTACCTCCCTGAGTAGGAACATCTGAGCTGGTCACACTCCCTAGCTCTATCACAAAGTAGGTACCCCAGGGTCCAGTTGAATGCTCCCCACTCCCCTGCACCCATTCAGTCCCATGAGTACAATATTCCCATGTACAATCCCACCTCTACCCACTTGTGATATGATTGGGGATAAGGCCCATTTGGTGCTGACCTCACTCCCAGGGTTGCCAATCTGTACTGTCCTGAGTAGAAATACACCAGTTGGTAGCAACTGCCAGCCCAGACCTACCTGAAGACTACAAACATATGCAGTAGGCTTCTCAGCTTCCAGTGTACCCAGCTCAGAACTGCAGATAGACCACCAGCCCACACCCATCCAAGTAAGACTGACCAGGCCACTTGGCACAAACTCAACTAGAGCTGCTTTTGATACCTTCTCAACAAGACAAAACAACTATCTTGCGATGAGCAAAGATGCAAAACAAACAGGATAAGAAACAAAAATAAGATATCCCCACCAAGAGTGACTAGTCTCATAGTGGAATCCTACAATGAAAACAGAGGTAACTCCAGACAAAGAATTCCAAACTGCAATTATAATAACCATATTCAAGAAAATTAATGATGCTATTAAAATGGCTGAATAACATGGAACAGAATCAACAAATAGAGCTTAATAGAGAGCAGAATGAACTCAAAAAGCACATGATCAAATCCATAAATGTTTTCCAAGAGAGCACAATCAACTAAATGCAAAGAAAATCAAAACAATGAAAATGGAATTCAATAAAGAGATGGTAAGGCTGAAGAAAACATAATGGAAAACAAAAATTAAATAATTTAAAAATTCTCATGAAAACCTCACAAACAGAATAGATTATTTTTACTGCAGACTATCATGGCTTGAAGACAAGTGAGAGGAAATTAATCAGGTGGCTAAAATCAATGACAAGTCAAAAAAAGTGTGAACATAGCATTCAGAGCATCTTAAAAAGACCAAACATTCAAATTATGGTGTGATGGTTAAGTTTTGTCATCTACTTGAACTTTTTAGTGATCTTGGGTGGGTTGCTGAGGATGTTCACAGGATGGCAGCCCTCTCAGTAGGGGGAAGAATGTAAGGAAGCTGAGGAAAACTGGAAATGAACATCCTTTCCTGGGAGGGTTTTTCTGGAAGGAAATTCCAGAGACTCAGGAAGCCAGCAAGTCTGGGATAGGGTTGCAAGACCCTGTCCTAAGGCTGTATAAAGGGGAAAGAAATCTCTTTCTCTCCCTGCCTGTTTTGTTGGTGTTCATATGGTGTTGGTGATGGGTTTCTCTTTCTGCACATTCCTGTGCTGGCTTTGCCTTGGTCTGATCCTCCTTCCTACGACCTTAGATCTTGGTCTTCTGGTATCTTATATAAAGTCTGTGGGCTCACTTGGTTCAAGAAAAGGACATGGCTCCACACTGAATAGTGGATCTTGAGTACAGGGAGATAACTAGGATAAATATGGATGCTAGAAGGCATAGGAAGCGAAACAGCCATCATGGGGACAGTGTTAACAGCCACAGGACAACAAGGCATCATGGAGACAATGTAACAGACAACAGGCATCATGGATACAGTGTAACAGCCATGGGCCACAGGCATCATGGAGACAGTGTAACAGCCATGGACAACAGGCATCCTGGAGACAGTGTAACAGCCACAGGTCAACAGGCATCATGGAGACAATGTAACAGCCATAGGACATGCTAATTAAGTACACGGCCTTGGAGCCAAATAGACATGGGCTTTCATTTCAGATCTAATACTAACAACTGTGCAACACTGAACCTTTTACCTACTTCCTCTCAGCCTCATTTTCTGAAAATTATAAATAAATCTTCCAAATTCACACTTTTTTTCCAGCATTAAAAAGCAAAGTACCAAGCAAAGTGCTAAATTTATAATAATAATAACTTTCTGACATTTGTTAAGGTCTCTATTCCTTATACTTTTACTTGTGTTTAATAGAAAAGAAATATATATGTATATATATATAGGTTTTGTGTAATAGAAATATTTATATTGGTATTAATATTGATATTTTCTATAGTTTTTTAAACTGTAGAAAGCCCATTGCCTCATGAATAAATAGAACAAAATGATTACTTTCTCATTTTACAAGTAACATATAAGGTGTTCCTTTTTCAACTCAGTTGAACATCTTCTGAGCATCTCTAAATGCTAACACTGTATAAACACTGAGAACACTGAAAGGCAGAGACCCATCTCTTGGTGGGAAGAGCTGTGAGGAGACCTGTGCACTTCAGGTAATATCCTCTTTTATTCTCTCTGTATTTCCTTCTGTACTCATAACCCTACTCACACATTATTCTCTCCAAAAGAAACCCTAAAATTTTTATCTGTTCATGACCCACCCTTTTTTATGGGCCCAGGAGTCTCATTCCTGACACAATGAACAAAGGGCATCAGAGTTTATCATCTCTTTTCTGATATTCTCTATACATATTAATACTATGATCCTGAGTAGTCCTATTTACCTCCCTTAATACAGTAGAACTATCCAAAAGTGAATGAATATCCTCATAGCTTATTTCAATATTTTCTCATGACAACAGTAGTTGCTTCTGAATAACTTTTAGGGAGATCTAATGTGCTTCTTTGAAGGGGCTCCAAGGAGATGAAAAGATGAACACCACCCACCACCGTCACCATTGGGTTCCTGGGAACATAGCTCTGTAAGGCACCAGCACAAACTTAACAAATCAGAAACAAGTTGAACAAAAATACCTTTCAATCTATTTGAGGCAAGAACTATAAACACAAGGTCAGAACAACATAAATCCAATAGTTTCCATCTATTTTTTTCTATCATAGTGTAGTTTAGGGTAGATTGCAATGGAAATAACATAACACAAATTATTAGTATATATGATAATGGTGCTTCCCCCAAAGAACTTAGAAATAAAGGTTAAACTGAATATTAAGTATCCAATGTACTTAATCAAAAGCATCTATAATTATAAAATTCTTGGGCTACTAATATCCACTTATAAACATTATTCTGTTTATTTTCAAAGAAAGAAAGAAAATGTGATCTACTGGTCATGGAAACAGATCACAGAGACAAATAAATGTCCATAAGAAATTAATAGTTGGAATATTAGCAGTTTCCACTGACTCCCACCCCACCCCCTATTTTTTTCTTTAAGGACATTATAGTAAACATGAAAGGTGAGGTCCCTTCTTCAGTGCTTATATTTTTGACAGAAGGGAAAATAATAAGGAAAGGAAAAGAAAAGAAAGAAATGATAATTCCTGTTATTCAAAGTGCCATGTGAAAGAAAAACCAAAGGCTAGTGGTGTGACAGAACACAGTGTGCTCAGCAGCAGAAGGTTACCTTAAAATGGCCTATAGCAGGCTTGGCTGATCATACAAAATAATCTAAAATCATCGCAACTTAAGGGAAGCTTTTTCTCCTTCATTTTAAAGAGTCTTTAAGGTTGACATCCCAGGGCTACTTTAACAAAGCACAAACTCATCAGAGGCTAATGCTTTACAGATTCTACACCTAGTGCATACCCTTTCCCCTCAGGGTCCAGGGCATGATGGCTGTTGGGGCCCCACATCACTTCTTACAGGGCACAGGAAAGAAGGGGTGAAGGGGCATGCATCACTTTTGTTTTCAAGGGTTCTTTTTAAAGTACAGCATTACAATTTGGTTCAGATTCCATTGGCCAGAACTTAGTTATGGGGAATAACTCATTTTCAAAGGAAAAAAGAACACTAGGAAACACTTGGTACCCATGCTGAAAGAAGTTAGGAAAGGATTCACTGAGGAGGCAACACAAGACCTGAATCTTCAATGACGAGTTAGAGTCATCCATGAACACCCTGGAGGTGGAAACTTTTAATTAGTGTGAAGTAAAGAATAAAAATCCCTGAACTCAGAGTGAACTCTGTCTCTGGAATCAAAGAACATTTAGATCACTGACATTAAATAAATAAGAAAGAGAATGCTGCATCATGAAGCAAAAACTAAACTCAAAAGACATACTGAGTCATGGCTGTGATGGTTAAGTTCTGTTGTCAACTTGATCTGATTAGGAATCTATAGACATTCTTCTTGGGCAGGTCTTGAAGGTTTGCTTCCAGGAAGGACTGACTGAAGGAAAAAGTCCTTCCTCCAGATGGAGGAAAGCCCCTTCCTCCCACCTGGCTACAGGTGCTGCTTGCTAGTATGTGCCTTTATTTTTATGTGCATCTATCCTGTTTGGCTATCCTTCCTTGGCCTTGGAACCAAGTTTCCTCAGCTTTCTAACACAGACTGAAGAGCAGAGACTCTCCAGGAATCCTTCAGTCCTTCAGTGCTAGATTGGTACTGCTGAGGCTTCCAGCCATGTGGACTGAGCAGCTACCAGGTTTCTTGAATCTCAGGCTTGCAGACTGCTGACGCTGGACTGCCATAAACTAACCCAATAAATTCCCCCGTTAATACAATTGATTCTATTGGTTCTATTTCTCTAGAGTTCCTCTAGAGAATCCCGACTAAGACAATGGTAATGAGGATGAATTAGAGTATTTTGGTCCTCTTTCAAGTCTCCTATACTGTAGTAAGGATGGATAAGGCCATCTTAGTCTAACTGCACCAAACATGTTTTTCTCTAAATCATCTTGTTGTGAACAATATCCACCCAGTTGTCTAATTCCACATCTTCCATCAATAAAGTGGCTCTGGTTCTCGAGTCTCACTTCCCTTCTCCTGACTTCCTTAGCAGCTTTTCTCAATTGTTGCACTGGAATGCTTGGGCTTTAAGAAGATAATTTAGACATGTTATGAACAGAGATACAATATGAGGTAGTTAAATCTTAAATTCCCTCAAAATAGACACATCAGTCAAGTAATATAAGATTTCATTCTTGGCTTCCAAGAAAAATATTCAGAAAAGACTCTCTTAACCTTTGTTTTCAATAAAATGAAAAGCTCAGTAGTTTTTGTTCTGCTTCCCCTGGATTCCATATACAGCCTTATGGAGAGTGAACACATCTGCCGATAGGAGAAAGGGAACAGCTGGAAGGGTTGTCTGCTTCCAGCATTTGCTCTCTATAAGCTTTGAAAATCTGAGTCACTGATATTCCAGAAAGTTCAGCTGTTTAAAGATGAATCTGGATTCCCAAGAGTACAGAAGGGTTGTTAATAAAATAATGCCCTATAAGGCCAGCAGTGTCTCATGGGGCTTTCCATGTCTCACTAAATATTACTCACTCACATATTTTCTCTTTCTCTCTCACACACATATACATAGACATTTATATACATATACAAAGCTGATAATATATTTGTTGCTTATAAAATGTTTCTAGTACATATATGGAGCCTGGCAGGACAGATTGTAAGGACCAAGTTAAAGTCAAGAATTGAATTAAACAATAGGATTTAGGCAAGAGAAACGTTCACGGAGACCTGTGGAACCAAAGAAAATACAGTGGTATTAAGGATGTGGAATAAAGGAAGGAATAATGATAATGATAGTAATTGATACTATTTTTTGTTGAGCACTTACTACGTGTCAGGAAACATACCAAGCACTTGATTTAACCTTATCTCATTTAATACTATGAACTGTGAGACAGGCACCACTATTATATTTGGCTTACATAAAGAGACGGAGCATTTGACTATTGACTTGCTTGCAGTGTCTGAGAACTAGAAAATGGTAGAGCTGGGCTCAAATCAAATCTGCCTGACTCTAACCCTTGTACCCTAGAGGCTTCTTATGCTTCCTTTACTTATGCAGCAGAGGAAAGAAAGAATGACCCATGGAGGAGGATATCCAGCTGATTAGGGATGGGTAGGGGGTCATTGGGGAATTGGGGATAACAACTCATTGTTTGCCCACTAAATAATGTAACTCATTATGGACAATAAATATATATTAAAAAATAATAGCAAGGAAGTGTAAGTGAGCTATTGGAATATTAAGTTAATGTCAATTTTGGATTATACTGCTCTCACACTTCATCTGTAGCATTACGTCAATTAGGAAAAAATCAAAATCAAACACTTTGGAGCCATACAGTATGGGTCCTAACATTATATGAACTTGAACAGATCAATACAAATCTCATTTTCACCATTTGAAAGTGGGAAAAGCACAAACTTTACAGAGTTGATGTGAAGAGAGACTGTGTATGAAATGAAAAACAGTGTCTGTCGTGTAGCAAGTATAGAAAATAATATATTTATTGTCTTGTAAGAAGACAGCGACTAGGCCATTGATCATGTGAACATTAGCACGAGATACAAATTTATATTTTTGAAAAGAGCATCTTAGTTTTTATCTTACCTTCTGCTATAAATTGCAAGTTTGAAGCTGAACTCTTGTACAGCAAACTAAATAAATCTTATAAATGTGATAATTTCACATTCCTCACAGAACTGAAAGGGATTCTCTCCAATGTCTTGTCAAAATTATCTCAGGGATGGGGGGAAGCAGTGAGAAAGAGTTCTGGTGGCTGCTGCTGATGTCCTGCCAAATCCAGAAACATCAATATCTCTTTAAAGGTCTAGTCTGTAAAGAACATTTTCTGTCTCCACTGACAGCATTTATCTGGATTAAAAAGTATAAAAGTGTTGTTTGTTCCCAAGACATGTTGTGAAATGATACTAATGTGTTCAATGATCCATATTAGAGAGGTTACAGTTCTGAAGTGATGACTCCAACAAGCCTCACTAGTGAAGACCATTTTTAGTACATAAGCTGAGTCTGTTTTTGAAAAGGCACCCATTATTCATGTCTGCAGAGGCATTTGCAGTCTACAGCACACACACAGAGGGATTGGATGGAAGTGTCCATCTACATGAAGCCAACAGGGAAGCAGGCAACATACAGGAAAGCTGATGCTTAGCTTATTATTACTTTTAGAGAAATGGGAGCAGGCGAATAAGAGAGCAAGTCCTCCTCTTCTGTTTTCACTGCCATCATGAGTCATGTTTCTGTTATTTTTTTTCAATGGGAATATCCTTGCTTCATATTCTACCAAACAAAAGCCAGAGACAACATTTCTCCCATGAGGTTAGGCTGTTTTCTGGTGCAATGTATACATCACACCTAAGTTCTGGACTGTTGATTCACCAAAATATTTCCAAAAGACAGGAGACTGGCACCACAGTGGTAGGGAAAGACATTAAATAGCATTGAATTGCTTCGGGAGAAACTCATTGTGTTTTCAATTCTTTTTCTGAATTTGTTGAGAAGTATGTCTGAGTGCCATGTTAATACATCATTAGCACATCACCAACACTTGCTAAGCTTTCTTGTTATAAGGATTCAATCTCAGAGCCAAAGGAACGAAGAACACTACCTAGATAAAATTAAATAACACCATTTTATGTATACTATCTTTATTTTTAGCTACTATCTATTTATGGTGAGTGAGCTGTTAGTCCATTTATAGAAGTAAAGTATGGTTTGCTTTCTAAGTCCATTTATTTAAACTACTAAAGCTAAAAATATGGATTGAGTATAAAATTTTATGCAAGTTAAGAAAAATTATGAAAGTGGGTGCAGAGTGCTTAAATTTGGAAAACAGTGGTTATTAAATAATCTAAAACCAGAAAATTTTAATTTTTCACTCTATTACCCCAAAGCAGAACTGATCTTTCCATCCTCTCTAATTCTACAGCTATCTTTGAACTCATTTTTTTCTCTGAATTATGGTTAGACAAGTACATTTCTCACCCTCCCTAAATAGAGTGGAAGCTCCTGTTAGTCCAAGACCCTGTTTCATTTTGATGACCTTCATTATGTTATACACCTTGTCTGTAAATGTTTGTTGAACTAAGAACCAGAGTCACTTCAATAAAGCTCTAGTTCCAGGCTGGGGAGATGGATCCTGGGGTAAAGAGTTTGCTGCACAAGCATGTGTATCTGTGTTAAAATCACCAGCACCCACATCAAACACAGTGTTGAGGAAGCATTCGTGTGTGTGCACGCGTGCACGTGTGTGTTTCTGTGTGTGTGTTTCTGTGTGCAAGCCTATATGTCCCACAGCATGCATGTGGAGGTCAGATAATAAGATTGGGTGTTGGTCTTCATCTTCCACCTTATTTGAGGCAGGGTCTCTCCTTTGCTGCTCAGACTGCCCATAAGCTTCCAGGGCATTTTCCTGCCTCTGCCTTCCATCTCCCATAGGTGCACTTGGATTTCAGATACTCACCCACAGCATCTGGCCTTATGTGGATTCTGGGGATCTGAACTCAGTGCTCACACTTGCACAGCAAGCACTTCATTCACTGAGCCATCTCCCCAAACCAAGACTACCACTCTGCATTCTTCTCTGTCTCTTCATTCATTCATTCACTCATATCCTTATTAATGAGGGCTGAATTACAATGAGCTCTAAAAGATGAGTAGAAGTTACCCAGGCAAAGAGTTGGAGGAAGACCTCTTTAGACAAAAGGAACAGCTTGTGTAAAAGTTTTAGGGCCTTAAAGAACTTTGCAAACAAAGAGTCCTGAAAAGGAGATGAGTTAGATAGAAACAGAACAGACAGGAGGAAGGTTACATGGCAGAGAAGGACCAACATTCCACATTTCTTTTCAAAAATACTTCAAGGAAACTGTTAGGTTGACAACAAAAGAGTTAAACAGTGGTATTTTATTTGACAGCCCTATGCTCCACTCCCTCTCTGCCCACCCCCTCAACTCAGCCCATATCGAAACCTTCAAGGTTGGAGTTCAGATCACGGTAGGATTTTCCAGGCTAGAGGGAAAAAATAAGGTTTCAAGGAAAGAAGGTTTTTATCTGCTTTACATTCTAATTTTGACCTCCACATCTGAATATGGTTTGGAAGACAGAGCAGGTAAAAGAAGGAGATGTTGGAATTCCAACTAGATGTCTTCAAAGTATATAAGTGGCAGTTTACCTAAAGGTTTAGGTTCAGAAAGCTACTCTAAATATTGGAATAAGTCATGGACAATGGAGTATCCCAGAAGCAGCTTACCACATACTATCATGTTAGTGGTACCTAAGCCATATACCTAATGTGGTTCTCTACTGGAACTTATGATACTGGATGCTATAACACAAAGAAGACCACATGTCCTTCTCCACCCCTGAACTAGTGGGAGTGTTTCTTCCACAGGATTCCTTCTATTGAAATATGAACTGTCTCCAAACCATGTGAGATTGTAACTTCCCTATGATTTATCTCAGTGCAAATATAAACTCTTTCTGGGAAAGTCTGAGGAAAGCTCATGAGATATTTGTGTTTTATTTAATTTTTGAAGTGGAAAAAACAATAGGCAGTTCCTTATTTAAAAATAAAAAGTAAATCTGTTGACTCTTACATACAAATAACTCAAACCAGCTGACCTTTAAAATGTCAAACTTCACATGTGGTCAAGCCTTAGACAGATTCTAAGCTAAGTTTAGGGGAAAAAATAACTGAAATAATGAATTGGTAAAGCAAATAAAGTAAAATACTTGGATGATGATTCAGTTGAGTAACAACTAGTGACCCCCAACTGCCACTTGTTACGGACAGATGCCTCACAAGACTTTATCTTGGGAAAGTTTAGAAACAACCCAATTATGGTGGGTGTTGTTCCAAATTGACCAGGGGCTAGAAATAAAGAAGGGAGTATCTGACCCAGTCAAGATTAAAATCGGAGGCCTTAGGAAATACTGGGAAAAAAGTCTGTCATGCACATGGCTTGCTCCTGGCTCGAATAATGAATTTTTCAGATTAAGGACACTAAGATTTTATAGAACTGAAAAGAATGGACTTGTGCCTTCTCCACACATGAAAACAATACTATCCTATAAAGACAAAAACAAAATAATATATGGAAGCCTAACAAATTTCTAATTTTTTCTATGGTTGCCATTTTATGCCTCTGACATTTTTTTTCTTTTTTTTAAAAAAAATCTGTTGAGTGCTGGAGAGATGGCTTAGCAGTTAAAGTGCTTGCCTGCAAAGCAGAAGGACCTAAATTTGATTCCCCAGTACCCATGTAAAGCCATATGCACAAAGTGGTACATGCATCTGGAGTTCCTTTGCAGTGGCTGGAGACCCTGGCATGCGCATTCTCTCCCCCCCCCCTTCAAGTAAGTAAATAAAATATATTTTAAAATCTGTTGAACTTATTTCCGGCACTCAAAGCTTGTGCTCGGTTGCTTTATGGGTGACTTGCACAGGGTGGATCCCTGTAGCAACAGTGTCTGGGTTTCTTTCCAATACCATTTCTTGGACTCCTAAAGTTACTACTGCAGGAACTCTTAGCTAAGAAGTTTTTTTTTTACACAAATCAAAGTCTATTTTACATTATCAACACACTAAATTTATATTTATAATCTATATCTGAGAGCCAATAAGACATCTCAATGAGACGAGTGACTCATGGCTGGTCTTCTCATCCTTCCACAGCAAATGTCTCAGGAGGTACATCAAGGAAAACTGATCTTGCCTTGTGGAAAACTATGCAAAACCAAGTTCATGTGAATGAACTTCTGTGGGTTTTCTCTACTAACCTTTCCTTTTCCCACCTACCTGTTCTTTAGCATAAGAAAAGAAATGCCCATAGTTCACTGAGATCAGATAAGTTATTGGTTGCTTTTGTCTGAAACTCAATGCCAACTATTTTTGCCTGAAGTCCCCTATTTAAAGGAAAGGAGAATCCTTTCTTCTTTGTGTTTCTTGTTTGAGATTCCAAGGTAAATGTTTGTGTTGGGTATTTGCTTCAGGTTAATTGAGAAGCCATATGACTTGATTACAAGAAAGTTCTCTTGATTGAAGAGAGAAAGCACTATGACATAAGCCAATCATGTTTCCTATTTTCTTCAGTGTCCTACTATGAGTTTTCACTCAGTGACCTCAAAGGTCCCTTAAAACTCTGACGTTTTATAATGTTGGAAGATTCCCTGACTCAATGGAGGCAAAGATAGAGCTGGATTAACAGCATTTGAAAATAATGATTCATGGGGCTGAGAATATGGCTCAGTTTGTAAAGTGCTTGTCTCATAAGCATGAGAACCTTATAGTTGGATTTCTAGGACTTCTGTAAAAATGCTGTAATTCCTGCATTAGAAGAGTGAAGACAGGTGAGTTCCAGGCCAATAAGAGATTCGGTCTCACAAAAACAAAATGGTGGACAACACTCCGAGAAGGACACTTGAGGTTGTCCTCTGGCCTCCAGATGCATACACATACATTTATGAACACAGACAAGCATTAAAAAATAAAATTATGACTCGGTAACAGCTCAAAGCAAGCACAGTGATTATAGCCATCTACCCTCCCCTCTTAATATTGTATACCTTGAATTTAGGGGAGTGACCATGACAAATAATTGGCTAAGAGTAATTGGCTAAGAGTAGATATAATTTATTGCATTGTGTCTAAAACCATCCCAGAAATTTATAAGTAAAAGAGCATTCATGTAAGATGACACGTGACAAGGGGAAAGGTCATCAAACAACATCTCATTTTGGTGAAAGCAAAGAAATTCCTTATGGCATGGAATTGAAGGGGCTTGAGAAAGAGATGAAGAATAAGAAAAGAAGAAATGTAGTCACACGTCGAATCACACACATGTTAAATTGTAAGTTAACATATTAAATTTTAAGTTATTAATGTTAAGTTATTTTTCTCCTAAAAAATTAAGTTGAAACAATAAAGCATTTAGTCACAGAATCAGTTCATTCTGTATTTCAGAAAAAAGCCTCTGGTTACTTTGAAATACTTTGCAGTACAGTTAATAGAAACAGGGAAACTGAGAGGTTACATTTATTTCTCTGATTCAGAGAAGTTTAAAACATGGGCTGGAGAGCTGGCTTGGTGGTTAAGTGCGCTTCCACTCAAGCATGAGGACCTGAGGGAACTTGAAGCTGCCCAAATACAAATCTTTGGATTTCACCTAAACAGCTGGATGTGGCCACATGCCCTGACAGCCCCAGTCCCACAAAAGTAAGCAGAAACTAGTGAATCACCAGGGCTTATGAAAACCAGGAAGCTCCAGAAACAGTATGAAACTTCTGCCTCGAAATGAGGATGCCTAGAAGAGCAAAGGAGCTGGACACCTGCTCTGGCTGCCACAGGCAAGGGGTCCTCCCTCCCATATACATATGCATACAACACACACACACATGTACAAAAAGGAGGTTTAAAACTTGACAACTCTAAAGAGTATAGAATCCTTAAAATAATTGTTGTATTCATCAGTCTATTAATTGCACTAATTTATTAGCAAAACTTTAATACCTAGTATTTATTATGTGCCAAGCATTATAAAGACTAACAAGAACAACAGCAAAATCCATGTTTCAAAATATCTTAGAATATATATATAGGAATTATGTATTTTTAAAAATTGTTATTGTTATATTGTTTTGTTGTGATTTCCATATGATTTCAAATGCAGAGGATTAAATGAATTATACACATTATCTTCATTTATCCTTGCAAAATCTCTCCCATCTTGCATTGATTTTTGGTTTCTCATACCCATACCACATTCACATCCATCATCCTTAAAATAGAAAACATTCTAAATATTTTCCATATGAGGCTGACCTTGAAATCACAAATCCCCTTCCTTAGAATCCTTCATGATAGAATTGCAGGTGTAAGCCACTATTCCCAGCTGTAATGTGCTTTTAATTGATAAGCATGACATTGTACTATGTATTGCTATTGGACTGTTTCTTTCATAGCGCTTTTATGATCCACCCACACTATTATGGATAATAGCAAACTAGTAGCTTTTCGATGCCTGGATAATATTCCTTGTTTGGAATCATCACACTTTATCTATATATTCAATTATTAATGAATGAACTCCTAAATCACTCCACTTCCCCAAACATAAATAAAGCTACAAAAATATCCTTACACATGTCTCTTTCATGTACCTACATGAGTGTCCCTGAAGAAATAAACAAAAGTGGATTTTCAAAATCAGTGACTAAGAAAACTCTATTTTCTCTCCAGAATGGCTTTATCGATATGTAATCTCAGCAATAGTTCCTGAAAGTTCCTACAACCCCTCACTTTACACCCTTTACTCCCATTTGGTATTTTTATATAACAATTTACATCTCTTATAACCCTTAGCAAATCACTGCATGTAGATAGAGCTATTTGAGTCATTTAAAAATTATATCCCCCTTATGCCTTCCAAACACCTCATTATCTAACTTTTCAATCTAACAGGCAGAAAGTAGTATGTGATTGACTTAATAATGTGCATTTTCAGAGTTAATAAAGATTTAGGGCATGTGTTTGTTAGCTCTAGAAAAGGGTTTCTCCTAGTATATTTTCTACTTGATTTTTTTCACCTTGTTGCTTGTTTTTTCGTGATTCCATAAATTCTAAAAGCTAAGACATAAATCGCTGATGATTATAGATATGACTATGAATATTACAATCTGAGATCTGGAAGGAACCTTATAGTTAATTCACCTTAGAGAAACCGTCAACCAGCACAGATTTTAGAAATAGATTAGGAAAAAGAAAAAGGATGGTTTCCCTCTTTGAGCAAGGTAGAATAGAGTCCAAGTTTTGTTCATTTTTTTCTTTTAAAACTCTTCATTTCCCCAAATCTTTGAGACCCTTCTTCATTCATATGTGGCTCCTGGTCAGGCTTCCTTATCTTAAGTAAAGATATACCACAAAAACCTCAGAAATGGCTTTTTTTCTCTATTATTTCTTTCCCTACAAGCAGGACTTCTCTGTATCATTCCTGTCTTGGGTTACTGGGAACCTCGAGGAAAGGGATGGAGCTTATATTACTCCTGTATGCCCACAAAGGCAAGGACAGTAATAATTAATGTTACTTAATTCATATTGGGTGCCTACTATGTAGAAAGCCTTTTCTAATTCTTCACATGTATTAGCTTACTCAATCCATACAACAATACAAAGAGGTACTATCATAATTACCATTTTATAGGAACGATTTATCTGAGGCCATATTGCTACTTAATAATGGGGAAAGAGACAGCATTCCTATCTTTTCAGGGGCATGTGTTGGAGCTGCATATTAAATATTACAATAAAATCTTAGCATATGTGGCTGGAAAGATATTCAGCATACTCTAAAAATACATCTTTTATATATGACTGAACTGTGTTTTGTAATACTGTCATCATTTTGTTGATCATTGGCAATATAATCATTTATAAGATGCACTTGAAAGTTGGTCTTATCTATGCAAGGTTAAAAATAGCCACTCATTATAAATTCATAAGAACAACTCACTCAGACTTCATGGTAGTGGAGTCTGGAGACAAGTCACATAATTTTTCTGAGATTTGATTATAAAACAAATAATAAAAAGAAATACTGACATTGAGAATTAGTGTATTCTTATTTAGGAGTTTCTTTGTCATCATAACACATTCTTTATAGTTCATGCTTATACTTACTTGGCATTGTAGTATATTCATTTTATGCAAATTAACTTGAGTAGCCAAAAATTACTTATAAATATGAATTCTATACTAAGTATTTATAATGTACTTAAAATATAGTCTTCATGTATTTAATATATTTAATAATATGACTAAAATTTATATTACACATATTTATACTATATAAAAATAATATACATTCACTGGTTTTAATAGTGGAAAAATAGACCAGGGCAATAAATGTCAGGCCAGATTCTTTTAGCTAATAAAAGGTAGAACTGATTCTGCTTAATTTCTTTGCCTGGGGTTTTAACCAGAACTTCAGATTTGTTATACAAATATGCACATTTGTAAATATTGTTAAGATAAAGATTTTTTAAGATAAGTATTTGTTAAATAAACGTGTACCTTTGAGTGGCAATAAAAAATGGCTGCAATCTCAAAAGTATCACCTTCTACCATGACGCTTCAAAATAAATACTGTATTGACCAGTCAGCAGTTCGAAAATAACCACTTCAGTTACTTCAACTTCTTTTCAGCTAATAGTTACTTGATGTATAAACCAAAACTTTCTTTGAAAGGACTATCCTGAGGAACATATATTAATAAAGCATATGACAACTTTAAGATATTTTAATCTTACTAATTCATTGTTAGCATCATAAAAGGCCTGAAAATCACAAGGGGAAAAAAAGCTTCGGTCTGAAATAAATCCTATTATAGTTGATCCTTTTTCCAAGAATCTACTTTCCCGACTTGTCTGCTTGTTAAAAATTAATTTGTAATGCCAAGGTCAATATGCATGATGTATTCTTGATCCTTTCAAGAGATTGAAGTTGGAGTCATCTCACATAGATTTTCCCAACTGAGGTTAAAAAAAAAAACTTGGGTATGTTCTGCTTTGTTATCTTATTTCTCAAAATGTAAAGAAGTGTTCTGTCTTTGACATATTTACTGTCATATATTCCATATATGTGTACTTTATTTGGTGATTATATTATTTAAAATCACTCGTAAGCACAGTGCTTAAGTAATGTCCAGTATTCTTAAGTGTAAGAAGGGTATGATGAGGCTTATGGAGAAAATATGCAAGTTAGAAAAACTTCTTTCAGGCATAAGCTACACTACTAATGGTAGTGAGCGAAATGGTGAGAAAAACCAAAGAAATTTACAAACACTGCTTTTCGTTGACTTTTCTTTGCTCCAGATTTCTCTTATTGTCACTGCTTCCAAATTATTGTTGGGAGAGAATAACTCTGCTAGTCCCTCCCCCAAATTAAATTTTATTTCATATCATTTAATGTGCATTTTAAATGTATTTTAAAAAGAAGGGCTGGTGAGATGGCTCAGCGGTTAAGGCACTTGCCTCCAGTGCTTAAGGCCCAGGGTTCAATTCCCCAGGACCCACATAAGCCAGACTTTCTCTCTCTCTCTCTCTCTCTCTCTCTCTCTCTCTCTCTCTCTCTCTCTCTCTCTCTCCTTGAAAATGAATAAATATTTTTTAAAAAATAATAAAAAAAAGAAAAAGAAAAAAAGTACTTGAACTCCATCAGAAATTTTGGTGAAAAGATAAAAGGAAAATAAATAAAAATCTGCCATGTTAGAAGATATGTAAATTAATTACAAAATGCAATCAAAAGAACAGATCAAATATCCAGGGTAGGAGGACCTACAATGAGGAAAGCTTTATCTCTGAAGTAGTAGATGCTCTAAAGATTCCCATATAATCAAATAAATACCGGGGGCAGGTTTTCTTGTTGCTCTTGTTGTTTTGTTTTGTTTTGAGGTAGGGTCTGCTCTGGAATTAGTTATATAGTCTCAGGATGGCCTCCAACTCACAGAGATCCTCCTACCTCTGTCTCTCAAGTCCTGGGATTAAAGTTGTGTGCCACCACATCCAGATGGTGCCGTTTTTATAATAAAGTCATTTAGTTTAGCATCTAAATATGAGAGAAATAAATTTTTATTTCTTCATGATAAGAACGAATAAAGGAAAGTCAAGATTGGGAGAATAGAGATTTTAAGTTTCTAAAAACAAATGACATGCCTTTCTAATGTCACAGTTGGCAGTAGCAAACCCAGAAAAATCCTGGATAAAGTAAATTAGAGCTAAGAAAACTCACTGCACATTCGAGATAAGATTATAATCCTAATAAGCATCCAACTCGTGATAAAAACTAATTATGTTTGCAGTTCTAGCCCAGACCATTTTAATCCAAAGTAAATGAGGTATAGTTACTTACCTACTGTACAATAGACACTTGTATTTCAATAGCCAATTATTAAAGAAAAAATGCCAAAGCCTTGAGTGAATGATATGGCTAAACACTTGAATCCCTTGGTCTCAAGAAACCATGAAGAACACTTGCTGAAGACTGGATTTGGGAAACTCTCTTCAGGTTGAGCATTTTTTGAGGCATGTTCATTCCATAAATTGTGTTCATGCAAACAATGACTAATAAATATCAATGTGCTAAGCCACGGCTCTTTTACAGAAAGCACTTTCTACATCATGTTAGCTTGATAGCATAATGTCAAATGCATCTCCTAGTTCAAAAATAAAGATTAATTAAAATCTCATACTCTATTTCAAAATGGAAGCTTCATTCGTCTCTAATAATGTCACATTATCTACACATACACGTTATGCTTTGGTTCATTCTACAGAAATATTCATAATAAACCACAACTTAATTTTCTAATCTACATATCCCAATTTCCAAATTCAAACTCCATATCTCCACCATACTTGAATAGCTCTTGTCTCTCTAACTGATTGTACATATTCTCACCTCTGTTTTTCTCTCACACCATTACCTTAACTAGAATTCATTCTCCTAGCCTCCATCTATCAAATGAATATCCAGGTTTCAAATATCTCTCCCATTCATTCATTTACAGATTGTGTACAACACATAGACTCCCTGAATTGAACAAAACAAATGCATTTATGCCAAAGTGGGAAGTAACATAAAAATGGATTAACACATAAATATAACATGGAGAATAAATAAAGTGGTGTCAGGACCAGAAAGTGGTGAAGTTAGGGGACTGGTATTTTATATAGGCGCCCAGGACATTCCTCTTTAACATTTGATAAGGCAGAAAAAAAGACCCTAGCCACAAAGATATCCCAAGAAGTTTCCAGGAAGAAAAAGAGCAAAGGCAATGCTCCTTACATAAAATCAAGCTGTGTATTTTCAAGGAAGAGCAAGGAGACCCGTGAGAGTAACAAAGGTGAAACAGTAGGAACCAGATCAGAGTGAGTATCCAGTGGATTGAAGTAGAGGGTGGATGACTGGCCACGTGGCCTTGGAGGGCATCATAAGAACTGTGGTTTCAATCTGAGAGACATAACAAAATGAAGGAAATGGGTGGAAGAGAGAAGAAAATGTGAATGGACAAGCAAAGCAATCTGACTGGCCATCCCCAAAGCCTACTGTGAGTTAATCATCATGAAATTAAAGTGAGATCACTTAACAAGGCAGCAAATTTTTCTCCAGCAACATAAAACTGCCTAGGAGCAATTTTGAAGCAGACTACTGCCAGCAGGCTCTACTGTCCACAAAACTCTCTGTGATTCCAGGCTTCAGTAACCTCTTTCCTTCTGTTTAGTTCACATAACGCTGATGCCTTTCACTTATGAAAATTACATTCATTTGTAGTGGTTTAAATGTAAAATGTCCCCCATAGACTCATACTTGAATATGTAATTCCCAGATGGTGGGCACTGCTCTAGGAAGGTTCTGGAATCTATAGGGAGTGGAGTCTGGCTGGGAGAAGTGCATCACTCTGGATTGGCCTTAGGTGGTACAAGCCAGCCCTGCCTATTATACTCTCCCTGCTTCCTCTCTGCTGGCGTGAAGAAGTGGCACTGGCTTCCTGCTCAACCTGTCATGCCATCCCTGCCACAGTGAATATTTCCTTTCTACTGTCAGCCAAAAAGAAATTATTTCCTTTCTTAAGCTGCTTCTGGTCAAGTATTTTGAACCAGCAACCCAAAAGATAATAAATGATACAATTTTTATCTTTTTTCTAATGAGGCTTTACTTTACCATATAATCCTAAATATAGAATAAACTCAGAATAAGAGAAAGTTATTTTTCTAAAGGAAATGCTAAAAATTATAAAAATATATCTTAACTGTATGAAATACTTTATTGTTTCCTTTTTAGAGAACGAAAGTAGCCTCTTTCCTCTTTAGCTTTCTGCTTTCCTTAGGAGTGTATAAAATTAAATGTTTGCATTTTTTCCCACAGTAACCAGTTTACAATTTTAAAACAGAACTTCTTAATAACACTCTAAAAGGCCCCAAAATCAGACATTTTTAAAACAGAAATGCTAATGTGTTCCATGAAACAAGTTTGATAATGTTGCTGTCAATCAGTCACTGGGAATACATAGGGGTGTTGAAATGTGAGTGTTAAATGATTGTAACACAGTATGAATTAATTTGACTCAAAATTTTATCGAGCACCTACTATGTTCAAGGCATTGTACTACCTCTTATAATCAGGTGATTTTTAATAAAAGAATTATGTGTAGATGAACTGTCTCAATTTAGGATTACCCTTTTTTATGATGCTGAAAAAGTAATACAAACTTGATAGAACTTGGTACTATAATTATACTCTATTCTTTTTAGTTTTTTTGGTGATATTTGTTTATTGACTGTGTGTGTGTGTGTGTGTGTATGCGCACACATGTGGGAGGGGGGTCTTTTGCCTCTGCAAACAAATGTCAGACACTTGTGCCACTTTTTGCATCTGGCTCATGGGTAGGTGGTTTTAAAATTGAACCTGGGCCCACAGGATTTGCAAGCAAACATAAAACTGCTGAGTCATCTTCCTTGCTTTATAATTTTGAATTTTGACCTTTTATGAACTATCTATATCTACTAATTAGTATACTTTCTAATAATTCTTTGCAGCAAAAACTTGCTGCAGCTCTCAACTAACCATAGAATCCCCAGGGTCATAACTGATACTCTACAATCATCATAGGTTGTGATGACTGGTAGGTTAGTTACACTATTTTCAACTCGCGATTGGTTTTATTGGTATGTCATTCCATTGTAGGCACAGAAGTATTTGCACAAAGTAGAGGAACGATACCTACAAAGGAGGCACAACACACTTCACAGAAGATATTGCTCTGATTTTGAAAAAATTATCTTCTATGTGCCTCATTTCACAAGGTGGATAACAGTTTTGGTGAGAATCACTATAGTTAATGGATATCCACTTTCTATCTCTGGGGCACAGGAATATTTGAGTTTGTTGTTCCTTCTCTGATTTCTTTGAACCATATAAATATTTTTTCATAATAAGTTAGAACCATCATAGAAAATATAAGTACTGAAATTAAGTATTGTGATCAGTGCTGAAACTGAGGAAACTTCAAGGGGAAAAAAGAAGGGATAACTGTAGAAAAATGATGGGTAAGACTTTCACCACAAAGAGATGACCTTTGAGTAGAGTCTTGAGGATGAAGAGTGCTGGGGGGTGTTTTATACATACAGGAAGCTCTATGTGCAAAAGTATAGATATACTATACAATCTCATATTCTGGAAAAGATCAGTTGCTATGACATAAAATACATCATAAAGATTTTACAATGGAATTTGTCAAAATTGAATATAACTATCTTCTTGGACAATAACTTCAAAATTTAGTAATGTTCTTGTCTCTTCTTGATCATAGCCTGGCTTCTCTAAATAATTCATGTAACTGCTATTCATTAGGAATTTCAATACTTCCCCAATATACTATTTTTACTCTTCATACTTCTTCAGTTAATAATTTCCAGAGGTTGTGTTAAAAAGTTTTCATTTATTTTTGCTTGCACAATGAAGGAGGCTCCAACGATGATTATCTTACACTATGACACTGAGATTTTGTACCTGAGTCCATGGTCATATTGTCTACAGATACTGGACACTTGTATGTTATTTAACTCCCTCTCATCTGTATATAACAGTTCTAACTATATCATTTGCTCCTAAACAATATCACCATTTATCACCGGATATTATATGAGTTAATCTTTTTTGATTCTATCATTTTGAAAAACAGTGAACAAAAAATTACAGATGTGTTATAGATAAAAGAACACCAGGATTATCAAAAGATAAAACCATATTATTTAGAAAAGTTTCAAAATCCCTCTCGTGGCAACAATGACAAGAACAGGATTCATTAAGTTTTTCCACCTGTGTAGCCATAATGAATTTCACTGATTATCTTTCTGCCAGAATAGAGTTAATATACATATGCACACACAGGGTCTTGTGCATCACACTCTACAAACGAAATCAGTAAATGACCAGTTGGCACACGAAAAGATGATGAGTAATCTATAAAGTGCAAATTAAAACCACAATGAAGTTAAATAAAATATGGTCTCCTGAGTTTGATCTTGAAGCAACAAAAAAAGCAGAACATTAGTGGGAAACCTGAGAAAACTCAAACAAAATCTGTGTATTTTTAATATATTATATAATATATATATATATTGTGTATATATATTGTGTTGTAACAATGTTAATTTCTTACTTTTGATCAACCTAAAATATTAACCTTCGGCAAGGCTGATCAAGGCTTATGGGAACTTACAACATATTATAAATTCAAAATAATTTGAAAATAAAACGTCTTAGAAAACATGAATGTGATGCTACCACACCCATTAGATTTGGTAAATGGAAAAAACTGGTAGTGGGAATATAGAGCAACCAGAACTCTCAGACATTGGCAAGGATGTAAAATGTAAGAATCACTTTGGAAAATAGTTTGGTGGTTTCTTAAACATTAACTATAGCCCTATCCACTCTATTGTAATTGTAACAACTTAACCCATAGGTTCTTTTTACTTTTTACATACTATTTAATTAACCTATGTAAGTATAATAATATGCTGGTCAAGAATGTTTGTAAATAAATATAGCCGAGCTTCAGTTGGCATAGTGTTCAACCTGTGCAAGAATAGTTGACTGGCTGAAGGCATTCTGCCTCTTGTGGATATCAGCCATTACATATTTTTTCAGAGGCCTAAAGAACATAATTTTACCCAATAAATTAGTTAATAGAGGTCAGTTAAGAGTGTGAGAGTGCTGGAGAGATGGCTTTGCAGATAAGAGCACTTCTGGCATAAGCATGAGGGCCTGAGGAGCCTGAGAAACTGCTGGAGTTCAATCCTCAGGATCATATAAACAGCTGGTGTGGCTAGGTACTTCTGTAACCCCAGTCCCATGCGATGCACACACCTGAAAAGTACCAGAGCTCAGGGACCAGTAAGAGACTCCAGCTCAAGGAAGAACAGGCAGAAGAGGGATGGAAAAGACACCCAACATTCTGATCCAGCCACCACAGAGCCCATGGCAAGGGAGGAAGCACACGGGAAACCACACAGGCACATGCATGTCACACACACACACACACACACACACACACACACCCTACATTACACATACAAAGAAAAGAGTTAACAAGTGTCTGAAAACCAATGTCTAAAGAAGTTCTTGAGAAGTCCTCATAGAAGCTTTTATTCATTACAGGAGAGATAGGAACAAGCTTAGCTGTCCATCAAGATAATAGAGAAAAATACTTGTGGTTTACTCCTATATTACAACTGTGCTCAGAAATAAAAAAGGGGATGTAATGCCTATATTAGCAACATAAATGAATCTCAAAAACAGTATGCTGAGTGAACGAAAGAAGCCAGGGGCAAAACAGTGTGTGCTGCATGACTATGTGGAAATCTAGAATCGTTAAATTTAATCTATAGTAATAGAAATTGAGCAGTGGTTGCTTTGAGGTGGGGATGGGTGAACAGTGACTCATTAGGAAAATAGGGAAATGAGGTTCTGGGTGCTAATGGGGTTGAAATAGTACAAGGTAATCATTCGTAAAGACCGATCAACCTCCTCCACTTGAGAGCTTCCAATTTTACTATGTGTAGGTCATGTATTTAAAAGACAGTTTTTAATAACTTAAGTACATACTATACCTTCTTCATTTTGTTCTTTTGTCCCTAAACAATGGCCCTACTTCAGTCAAAACAGACCCTTCCCACTTTAAACTCAATGCAATGACTACACTTTAAAGGCCTTTGATTAAAACGGTTGTTATAGAATTTGAAAGCCTGAATTGGATTAGATCCACTTGTCCTCCTCAAAGTAGCTGCCAACTTATCTTTATAAACAGGACACCAAAGAGATTACAGTATCCCTACCACTTGGATTTCATACTTTGGCACATTTTTCACACACCATTTAAGAATTTACAAATAGTCTTCTTATCTTAAAGAATCCTAAGTGTTTTACAAACCTTTCAAACAGATTTTTAAACTATCTAATATTTTATAGGGGAACATTTCATGCACACTAAAGCCAGCCACATCTGGCCTGCAACATGGCAGCTGTTTAACAGTCATAACACCTCACAAAAGTTTAGGACAGGAAGTGAAGAATTCTACAGCCAACTGAGGCGAAGATGAGGAAGGCTGCCGGAGCAGAGGGCTGCGATGGCTGGACCTGGAGCACAGCCAGCACGATGTGGTTAACACGTCCGTGGTAATGAAAAGCACAAGTGTCATTAGTGGTCAGAGCCTCATTTCACAGAAGACCTTTCCCTTCTATCAGGCCCAGTCGTTTACTTCTAACCCAACCCTAAAAATGTTCCCACCAACCCAATGCACCCAAAGCATTCCTTCCTGAGGTTTCATTCCAGGTACCCCACTACTCACAGGCTTAACTGTGCTGAAACTTAACATCTTCATCCTGATATCAGAAGGGTAAGCCAGCATTTCGTTGAATATATTTCATCACAGCCACAAAGAATAAAGTTGAGATATGAGTTAAAGACTAGAAACAGTTTCCTTTTTAGGTGCTTTCAGAAAACTTTTATTTTACCAAGTTAATGCAAATTTTGAGTGGTTTTGTTTTTATTTCTGTTGCCTTAAAGTATCTTCCTGATGAAAGTTAAGCCCATTTTTGTTCGGTCTAGAGGAAAATTGTGAATGTAGAAGGGATGAGAGCAGACCACAGATTCTTCACACAATATTGGCTAGTGTTATCTGCCCATGAAAGAGTTTTCTAAGAAGGGCGTGCCCACACCTGTAAATAATCATCGCACCTTGGCTTCAGCCCCCTGGAAACATGCATCACCCTTCATTTAGCTCCAAACTGATCTGGATGCTAGACCTCAAATCAATTTTTTCCAAACAAAGCATTGGACAAGATCTCTCAGCCTTCTGAAAGTAATTCCCCTCAACAATCTAAAAATCATTTAAGGGTGTGTGCCTTGAATTTCACTGCCCCCTGACATTTACAGACTATTTAAAAGGCCAAGCTAAGATGACCCAGAATCAAGTGATCCATACTACAATCAGAGGTGCACCTATGCAAAAGAGACATTCTGCCCTTTCACAAGCATATAAGGATAATGTGACATCTCCTGGATACCAAAGGACACTGGACCAACTCCCACCTTGTTTAGTCACTTGGCCTTATTAAGGAACAAGTTCTTAAGACTTTTATGCCCAAAGGTCAAGTTGAGGCAGAGATAGAATTCTAATTGGAGCTGGAATTACATTTCTATCCCTTGATGGATTTAAACACATAGGTATCTGGCTGTGAGCATATGGGGAGAGGTGATGGGCATGATTGCAGCTGGAAGGAAAAGTTGGGAAGTGGTTATATTTAAACCCTGTGCCACCCTGTGAAAAAAAATAGAACTGGTCACATGCTATATCCAAAGTGCTCCTCTATGTAGTGTAGGGTTCAGAGGAAGGGAGAAGAATGATCATAAAGAGATAACTCACCATAGTAGACATTAAATAATAGAGGGGGAAATGAGTTTTCAATCTGGCTTTGGAGGCTCAAATGCAACAATATTTGTGGGCAAATATTCCTAGAGAATTTAAATATTTCTATTTATTTAATTTTCCCAACATCCTAGTGAAAATAGATGAAGAAACAAAGTTTAGTTAGGCAAAGGGATTCAACTAAAATCACACATGTGATGCCTCTGAGTTCAAATCTCTGAAGTTTATTTTTGTATATGATGCTGTTTTTTCACATTTTTTCACACTCTATGCTAAAGGTATTTGGTGGGAAGTTAGACGTGAGCTGTGACTTGGAGGGAGTGCTATGGAATGAGATGCAGAAAAATGTTTAGGTAATCTGACTAGACTGTATCATCATTTTCAAGCAGAACTGCCCAAACAAAAGTTAATTTCAGTAAGGGGGAAAAAGAATTACACAGAAATAAAGAGGGAACTAACACTTCAAAGAAGTTTGTGGAAAGATTTCACCATCAGGCTTAGTCATCACCCATTCTCCTCTCTCTCTTCTCTCTATCTCTTATTCTTTCTCTCTCTATCTCTCCTCTTTTTCTCCCTCATTCTTACTCTTTCCATTTCCCTATCTCTTTCCCCTTCAACTCCTCCTCCTTGTAGCCCAGGCTGACTTCAGATTGACCATCCTCCTGCTTCAGTCTCCTGAACACTAAATTCTGGGCACTCTCTACTATCTTACTCTCTTGATGAGGTTCAACCTTAGTTCTTTACATGACATTAGGAAAATTGCTTTTTAGAAATGATCTGGTGTGAAGTAATATATAAATGGGTTGAGTAGGAATAAGATAGAAAAACCAGTCTGAGGTGGTTATGTAGCAGCATCAACCTGAAATGGGAAGCTAGAATACAAAGAAGAAAAAAGGTTGTAAAATTCCTTGGCCACCACGGATACGATTCAATAAAGACTTATGAAAAGGTGGGATGCGGGGGAACAAGTAGAAGAAAAGAATCTTAAATACTTGCTGATGTACTGGCTATATAAAACAAGAAAAGCATGCATCAAATGTCACTCCAATGTCAGATCCCAGACATCACTGACGATAATAGAATTATTAATAGATATTAGAAATTTAAGAGACAGGCACAAATTTTCAGAAGAAAACCTACACTAAAATGAAGATGCAATGTATCTGAGATAATTCAAAACACCTCATAAATATGTTTGGTATAGACAGTCTATTTACCCAGAAAGAGATCAGGCTGGAGATTGAGCTTTTTTAAAAAATATTTTATTTATTCATTTTCAAGCAGAGAGAGAGAGAGGGAGAAAGAGAGCGCACCAGGGCCACCACCTTGTGGGTCTGGCATATGTGGGTCCTGGGTAATTGAACCCGGAGCCTTAGGCACTGGAGGCAAGTGCCTTAACCGCTGAGCCATCTCTCCAGCCCTGGAGATTGAGCTTTGATCACTGACTCCTTAGAACGGAAACCCCAGTACAGAACAATCATCAAGGAAAACTGCATGAAGTGGTGAGACCTAAAGGCTAAGCACCAGGAGCAAATATAAAACAACAGGCACACTCTGCATGCAGCAGTATCCACACAGCATCTCTCCCACGCAGATCGAGAAGCTCACAGCTGCAGATAGACAGCTATATTTGAAAGCCATCATGACCTTCAAGAGTTCAGGTTCATACAAATAATGGGCAGAAGGCCTATGATAAACAGGTAATAGGACTTTGAATTCAAGGCCGAGTTGGTGCGACTATGCATTTGCAAAGATTGGAAGTGCAAAAAGAACTAAGACTTTACATCATGTACTAAGCTGAATGCACCTGAGAGAACTTTAACATTGTCAGTTCATAATTTTAATTTTTATTTTTAGAGCAAAATTCACATGGGCAGCACCACCATGCTATAATCTGAATGAGGCTCTCTTGTGAGTCAAATCCAGTCCGGTGTGTCTATACCCTTATATAGGATGCTGATCTCAGCACACCAGAGAAAGCATATGAGCATTCGCCTTGTCCACACCATTCCAATCTGTGTGATTATAGGACAGAACAATAATTTGAACTTATAAAACTAATGTTGCCTCATTGGGATTTTAATGCGTTTATTACTTGAAATAAATCACCTCATTTTTCCTAATAGCTCTCCATCGACAATCTTACTAATTTGGTGAGATAATGATGTTGGAGTGTGAAACCCACATTGAAATAAGATTTATGTCTCAATCCAGTTTTTTTTAGATCTATTAAGCCAATATGAAACATGATGACTTATTTTCTCTCACAACAGGTCACAGCATATGGCAGAGAGAACACGTTCGAGAAGTGGGCTCTTACATTTCACTACTGGAACCTTTGGCTCTAATTTGACTAAATTTCAAATGAAGTCAGTTTGATGGACTTATACAAAGCTCCAGTCAACAGTTTTCACGTCACATTAACTCCTGCTAACTGCTCCCATGGAGCAAAGTTAGTGCCGCGAAGAAGTAATTTCTCAAGTCCAAACCATTGAAGCAACTTAGGTTATAATTATATGGATTTTTTTCAGTCCAAGTTATTAAAAGAAATAAAGACATAGTAAATGTAATTTTTAATTTTTTTCCATTGAAAAAAGCTGCCAGGTACAGTACGGAAGAGGATCGCCAGCTTGGACTAAAGAGTGAGTCCCTGCCTCAATTTTTTTAACCTTCTGAAAGAAAAGGTACTTTATAATTTATCAAATTCACAGGCAAGGACAGTCATAGCCCAATAACACAGATGCCTCATGTTAATTGTTTAGTAGAGGTTTGCTGATGGTACCATTGGATCAAGGATCAAGGTCAAGGTCGAAGTAATTATTTTAAGGAATGACATAAATTTAAGTCTGGAAATCCTGAAAGTTATACTCCATCAAGCTACAACTACAGTCCTTGATGAAAATTACACAAAATAGACCACATCAAGAATCAGCAAACTTTTTCTGATAAGGGTCAGGTAATAAATACATTATTGCTGTATTTTTGTATATATTATTGTATGTAATACTGGCCACTGTAAAGCAAGAGCAGCCAACAGGAATGTGTACATGAATAAAGAAGGCAGTACTCCTAAAAAACATGTTTACAAACACAGATGGAAGAAGCAATTGGTCAGCAACAACAACAAAAACACACACAATTATGGGACTAGAGAGATGGCTCAGCAGTTAAGGTGCTTGCCTGCAAAGCCTAATGACCAGAGCTTCATAACCCAGTACTCATGTAAAGACAGATGTACAAAGTGGCACATGCATCTGGAGTTGTTTGTAGCAGCTAGAAGCCCCGGAACACCCATTCTCTCTGTCTCTCTTCTTTCTCTGCTTTCAAATAAATAAACAATTAAAAAATCCACAATTATAAGCATGTCAAAGGGGCATGGGAGCCAAACGGAAGAGTTCCATCTAGTCAAAGTTGAAATTATTTAAGCAATGAAATACATAAACTAACATTTCATAAAAACTAAAAGCATAAATCAAATATCTAAGGTCCATAATGATATTACTAGATGACTGAGAAAATTTTTTTAAAAGGAGAAAAGACAATTTTCTCATGCAAAAGAATACAAATGATATATGTATATATCCATCTTCAAAGAAGTAGGGCATAACTCTCTACTCCTCAAGTATGGAATGTAACTTCCTTTCCAAAAGCATAGTGTAGGTGGGGGAGGTAGAAAAGTAACTTTACAGTGAGACATGTAACAAAGAGCATCTTAAAACAGGTGACTAAGATCATAACTGTAAACATTCATGAGAATAGCATGTTCATATGATATGACAGCAATGGTCTTTATCCTCCCCAAATTTACAAACCTGATTGAAGCATGAGGGAAAATATCATAATTCTACCAAGAGAGAGATGTTCCACAAGGTAAATTATAATATGCAAAACTATCAAGGTCATCAGAAAAAATAGAAATCAGAGAAACTGCAAAGTAACAAAAAGAGTCTAAGGATACATGAAAACTAAATGTAGTGTGTCATGTTAGACACAATCCTGCGCATAAAAAGAACACATGCAAAAGCTAGGAAAATAAGATCCCGTACACATTTAGTCAGTGTTTCAGGTTGGAATTTTGTTTAGGTGAAAAATAAAAACTGTGTACAATTAGCATGTTCAACCTGTTTTTGTCATTTCTTTCTTATTTCTTTGTAATTTTGTAATTCTTTTCTTTCTTTCTTTCCTTCCTGCCTTCCTTCCTTCCTTCCTTCCTTCTTTTCTTTTCTTTCTTTCATTCCTTTAAGAGAATGGATATGCCAGGGCCTCCAGCTGCTGCAAATGAACTCCAGATGTATGCACCAAATTGTGTATCTGGATTTATGTGGGTACTGGAAAACTAAATCTGGGCCATCAGGCTTTGTAAGCAAGTGCCTTTTACTGCTTAGCTATCTCTCCAGCCCACAAGTTGTTTTGAAATGTGTATATATTGTAGGATAACTGAGTTGAGCCTATTGTATGAGCATTGTCTCACACACTTAACATTTTCTGTTGAGAGCAGTAAAATGCATTATTATTAACTGCAATAACCATGTTGTAAATTACATCTCTTGAGCTTATTCCTTCTACCAGAAATTCTTATCCTTCAACCTACATCTTCTCACCACCTTTATGTAACTACCATTCTATACTTTTCTAGATTCCCCACTTGTTGAAATACATGTTTCTTTTTGTCTGGTTTACTTTATTTGGCATAACGCCCTCTTAGTTGCAAACGGAAGAATTTATTCTTTTAGCTAAAGGCTGAATATATGTTTTTTAAAAAATGTATATTTATTTATTTATTTGAGAGAGAGAGAGAGAGTGGCAGACCCAGAGAGAATGGGTGCGCCAGGGCCTCCAGCCAGTGCAAAAGAACTCCAGACACATGCACCACTTTGTGCATTTGGCTTTATGTGGGTACTGGGGAATCAAACTAGGGTCCTTCTGCTTTGCAGGCAATGGCCTTGATGAAAGGCCATCTCTCCAGTACCCTGAGTAGATTTTCATTCTATATCTATATCACATTCTCCTTAACTATTCAGGGGACTGCAGGGGCAGTATAGACATAAAAATAATATTAATCTTATAAATCCATGGACACGTAATATCTTTCCATTTCTTTCTCAGTTTTTTTTCATCAAAATTTTATAGTTTTTACTGACATGTCTGTCATGGTTTGATCCAGGTGTCCCCCACAAACGAATGTGTTCTGATAGATCGATCCTCAGCTGATGGCAGTTTGGGTTTTACAACCTCGATGAAGCTGTGTCGTCAGGGGCGGGCTTATGGGGTTCTAAGCCAGCTTCCCCTTGCCAGAGTTTGGCACACCTTCCTGCCTCTGTTTGCAGTGCTGTGGCAGAGGTGATGTCCAGCCCTCTGCTCATGCCATCGTTTTCCCTGCCAGAATGGAGTCTCCCCTTGAGTCCGTAAGCCAAATAAACCCATTCCTCCACAAGCCACTTTTGTTCGGGTTCTTCCTGTGCAGCAGCTAGAAAGCTGACCACAACAATGTCTATCACCCATATTGGTTACTTTTATTTTTTTATAAATTTATTTATTTATTTATTTATTTATTTGATGAAAAAAGAGAGACAGCAAAGAGAAAGTGAGCATGGGCACATGAGGGCCCCCTGCCCTTGCAAATGACCCAAAGATGCATGCGCCCCTTTGTGAATCTGGCTTTGTATGGGTGCTAGGAATCAGACCCAGGCTGTCAGTCCTTACATGCAAGCACCTTTAACTGCTGAGCCATCTCTCCAGCCTAATTTGATTCTTAAATATTTCCATAGGCACTTTTGAGATTGATGGATGTTTACCTGATATCTATTTCAGTTGAGTTCCATTGGGGTTGGGTTTTGTGTGTTTGTTTGCTGTTTTGAGACAGAGTACTGCACAGTATCTTAAGCTGGCCTAGAACTCACTATATAACCCAGGCTGGCCTCAAACTGAGATATTTGTTTAATGTAGTGAAACACTCCTGATCTTTGAATGTTAATTTGTATGTTTTTATATTTTGACTTTTTTCATCCTGAAACTTTACTAAATTTATTGATTTAAATTGTTATTGTTGGGGTCTTTAGGGTTTTATGTATACAAGATCATGTCATCTACAAGAGATGATTTAATTTCTTCTTTAAGAATTTGAATGGTTTCTGCACTTCTCTGGTATAATTGCTATGCCTGGGATTCCCAATACTCTGCTGAATAGAAGTTGCAAGAGTGGACATCTAAGTTCATGTTCCTGAACATACAGGAACATCTTTCAGTTGTGATATTAGCTGTAGGTTTACCAAAAATAGTATTTATCTCATAGTTGAAGTATTTTCCTTCTATACCCAATTCATTGAGAGGTTTATCCTAAAAAGATATTGAATTCTGTCTAAAACTTTTTCTGCATCTATTAAAATAATCATATGGCTTTTAGTCCACTAATATGGTATAGTGTATTTATACATGTGGGGAAATACTCTTACATCCTATTTGATCTTGGTGAGCATCTTTTAATGTGCTGCAGAATTAGGTTCACTATTTTTGCATGTATTTTCATCAAGCATACACACCAAATAAATTTTCTTTTCTTGTATTATCCTTGCTGACTTTGGTAAAAGGGTAAAGAATGACCTCTTTAAATGAGTTTGGAAGTATTCCTTCTTCAATTTTTAGAAGAATTTGAGAAGAACTGGGATTTGTTCTTTTTAAAATGTTAGATAGAATTCGGCAGTGAAGCCATCAAGTCTGAGTATTTCCTTGAAGGGAGACCTTATGCCATTTATTTAATTTCCCCATTTTGTATTTCCTTATTACTATAAAATAAATTTGGAGTGTTATATGTGTCTGAAAATTTATATGTTTCTTGTATTTTTGATGTATAATTTGTTCACAGGAGTTTCATAAATTCTTTGCATTTCTAAGGTTTTTGTTGCAATGTCTCCTCTTTCACTTATGATTCTTTTTGATTCTTCTTTTTGTCATAGTCTAAGCTATAAAACTGTATTTTAAAGAAATTCTAACCTTCAGTTTTAGTTAACATGTTTCTTCTATGCTTTTCTAATCATTAGTGGCTCTAGTTTTTTTCCTGTGTATTTATTTTCATTACACTCAAGACTTTTTAATTTCTGATTTTTTTTCCTTTGTACCACTGGTTTTTCAGAAGAACAGTATTTCATTTCCAATCATCTGAATTCTCTAAAATTCCTCTTATTATTGATCTCTAGCACTGTACCATTTGGGGTCCAAACTGATACTTGACATAATTTAATCTTTTTATTGAATACTGGATGAAGATTTTTTGTGGTCCATCAAATGATTTAAATCAGAGAATGTTCCTTGTACACTTGAGACAAATGTGTTTGCTGCAGTTTAAACCAAATAGTCTGTGTAAATCTGTCTTTCTATTTGAGAATTTAATTACATTTAAATATAATTATTTGTAGGGAAAGAATTACATCTATTTCATTATTTTTTCTGTTTTTAGGGGGGTATTCATTCCTTGTTCTTTTTCTATCTTCCTTTGTTATTAAGCCATCAAAATGATCAGCTGAGGGTCTGGAGGGAGATATGACTCAGTCAGTAAAGCACTTGCCACACAAGCACGAGAAACTGAGTTCAGATAGCCAGCACCCACAGAAAAGCTGGGTTTGGCAGAATGCAACCTAGCACCAGGACAGGTTCAGTCTAAGCTATCAACCTGGAGCCTGGGAATGTGGCCAGTTTTACTGCAGTAGGCATGATGTTAAGGTCTGAGATATTATCTCTTATTCAATTCCCTCTCCTTCCCCCAAGGGAATGGTATCTCTCCCCCATGTTCTATTGCCTGGAGTAGGGGGTGGAGTGACAGGCAGTTTAAAACTATCCTTTTATCAATAAATCTTTCTTATCACTAGGCTGTGCCCAGATGCTACAGCTTTTCATCTGGTCTCCTTAAGTCCTGGGCAGATGTTTCTGTGCATGGAAAGCTTTTCTAATTGATGTTCTGTGGGACAATGAGCACTGGAGAGTCCCATTGTGCCTTCTAACCTACACCAGTCTGGACTTTAGTTCATTTTTTGAAAGAAATAATAACACAAGCTAAAATTTTGCTCAGGGACCATAATTTTCTCAATGGCATATTAATTGTATGTCCAATGCTCTTCCACAAGCAAATCCAAAACAGAAAAAGATGACCAAATGAGAAAGGGGCCTTTTGAGACCATCTAGTCAAGCCCTCATGTTATAGCTGAAAAATCAGAACCAGTCAAGTTAAGTAAATTAGCAAAGGCTAAACAAGTTGTCGGTGATGGGCCTAAAGCTGGGATCCAGAGAACAATTTCCTAACTAATTCTCTTGATCTCATACTACTATGCCCTCTCTCCTTTCCATATCAGCATGATTCCAAGTCATTTAGGAAACACAGAAATCCTTTGGCACTTCAACTAATGTATGCCCTCTAATAAAGAAAACCTTTTCTTTCTTTTCACTGACATATTCATTATAGTGAATGTCTCCTTGTTTTTATCTCAGATAAGGTTTCCTTCCCTAAGTTTCTGCAATACAAAGCTATAAGCCTTGAAGCTCCAGAGCCCATAAGAACTCACTTCTTGCTGTTTTCTATCTCCTGATCTTGTTTACATGTGTTTGTCTGCAAAAGTTTTAATGGAATAAGAGAAAATGAGGGCTTTAATTTCCCAATAAAATCTGTGCCGCTGTATGAGTCATTGTTTTCTTTTTTTTACACTAGCAAGGGTAAAGCCTTCTGGTTTTAATAACTAATACTGCTGAGTTCAATAAAAGGCACTTAATTTAATTTAATCCAAACCTTGATCAATGCCAGCTTTCCTTGGAATTTTATCTTTGTTTTAATTTGAGTCTCTATGTTCAGAAAAATGAGAGGCCAAGAGGAAAGGAACAGAAGTCAATTAGCTTATAGGCTTGTTTCTAGACAAAAGACATGAAACTATGAGATTGACAGGTAACCTCCAATAGTCTAATGTTTCTGTACTACCAGACAGACTTTTCCTGGAAGAGGTAATGTTTTCTTTAGATCTGAGTTAAGAAACTGAACATTTCACAGGCCTACTAGGAAAAAGATTTTTAAATAAATATTCCAAAATCAATTAGCATCAAATTTCTAAGCTAGAAGCACATTGCCTTTAATGTGTTAATAATCAAGAGATATGCTACTGTAAAATTAGTCACAGAAATCCTCTTGGAAGCTCAGTCTGAATACCAATGCACCCAGGCTCTGCAGAGGGAACGAGAGCACATACAGGGACTCGAATGACGACTGAATCAAACCTGGAAATGAAATCACATCTCAACAGGATGATAGAAGCAACCCAAAAAGAAGTTTCTGAAAACAAAAGCCATATTGAAATAATAAGAACATCCCTAGAATCTCTTACAAATATTGAGACACTTTTTTTTTTTTATATTGAGACACTTTTGATGAGCTTTTCTTAAGTGGTCTCTGTATTATTGCAATAAAGTTCAGTCCTACATCTGAAAACGTGCACCACTTTAGAAAAACTGCCATTTATTATTAACTGCCACCACTTTCTTCATTTACACCTGAAAGTTCCTATTATCCTATCAAGTGGTGTAAACAAAGACTTTGTAAGGGTTGCAAGGAATTATGAAAAATCTCTATTTTAGTTCAGTTATCTATTTTTCAGGACAAAAGCTTTTAGTGCTCTTTGGAAGGTTTATTTTAAAAAAAAAAGCCCTGAGCACCAGCTCTGAATCTCCTCCAGGGCAAGGTAACTAGCAGCCACATGGCTTTCTGCAATCCAAGTAGTAACTCAACAGTGGACCAGAGAGACAAGGAAGTCACTCACAGAACTCTAAACTTCTGCTTTTGTAGCATCTGGTTCTCCATAGGGATTTCACCTCAAGGCTTGATTGAGTTATAATACAGACAACAGAATGCCAAAGCCAGAAGAATTAGCATCAAAGCCAGCAAGAGTTCCATGGCTCGGTTTTCAAAAATATTTATTTGGTGTCCCCTTATCTTTGGGACATCAAAATACAATTGTGCTTCCTTACTTCCCAGTCACTTACTTTCACAAAATAGACATTTGTACTTGTACAAACACACATACATGTGAACATGAACATGAATACACACAAAAAACATTTTAAAAAGAAAAGACATTTAAGCACACAAAAAAGTAAAGACATTTTAGTGCCAACTTCCACCAATTATCTGAATGTTAAAAATGTTAAAAAGATATTAACTTGAAAATCAAATAAATTTAGTTCTATTAGCTTCACTCTTATTTACTCTTATTCACTTCTTATTTTTTTATTTCACTCTAAGTTGCTAAAAGCTAAAATCTTATTACAGAATGGCAATCATTTATAGACCATTGTTTGAAAATATTCAGCTAGTTCAACTTTTTAGTTTCATGATGGAAGCAATGGCTTCCTGAGTTGTGTAGAGACTTATTTAAGGAAATCAAAAATAACTTATGCAGAGCTGAGATCAGACTTTGGATCAATAAATTCTGAATTTTGCATCTATAACGGATTTTTCCTTTGTTCAAGAAAGATTTCTCGTTTGCTAAGTATGTACTTATGGGAAATTAACTAATGTAGCCAAATGAGAGTGTGTGTGCCTAGTATGCATGGGACCTGTTCAATACTCAATGTTTCAAATAAAATTATAATAATACATGGTTAGGAAAGGGTAGAGAGGAGGGTGGAGGTTTGGAGAGAAGCAACAACTCTAATTTAGAGATGAATGTAATGTGTAGGGAGATATAAATTTTATGACAGGTTTAGAAAAAGGTAGATCCAATTATATCTGGGGACTTCATAATGCTGCTATAGAACAGACCTAATTTGAACTAAATCTTAAGGAAAAGCCAGAAAGGCATTCATACTACACTGAAATGTGTGAACAAAAATCAGTATAAAATTAAGAAAAAGATGAAGGAATAAAGTATTTGAATATGGATAAAGCAAAAGGTTGTTGCTGAACATAGATTGTCAGTCTAAAATAATGACATCTGTGCATCTCACAATTTAGTGTCTAAGAATCTTCTGAGGGCTGGAGAGATGGCTTAATGGTTTTAAGGTGCTTGCCTACAAAGCCTAATGACCCAAGTTCAATTCCCCAGTATCCACATAAAGGCAGATGCACAAAGTGGCACATGTATCTGGAGTTTATTTGCAGTGTCTGGAGGCCCTAGTGTGCCCATTCTCTCTGAATGTTTCTCTTCTCTCTCTCTCTCTCTCTCTCTCTCTCTCTCTCTCTCTCTCTCTCTCTGTCTGTCTTTCTCTCTCTCTCATCTTCTTACAAATAAATAAATAATAAAAGGCAGGCATTTTAAAAAATAATCTTCTGAAAAGTTATTAGAATATAGATTATAAGAATCTAAGAATATAGATTCTAATGTAAGAATATAGATTCAGCCCCAGACAATTGGATCCAGTAGGTCTGGTTTAGGCCTAGGGAATTCATATCTAACAAGTTTCCAGATGATATTAGTGCTGTTTTGTTTTGGATAACACCGCTCTGACTATAAATACAATAACAGACCTGAAGAGCAGGTAATTGTGGTCTCTGAAACTTTTGGAGCAGAAAAACAGTACACAAGATTATTGTCTATTTCTTTATTGTTTTGAACTAAAAAAAAGAAATTACCCAAAGACCAATTATTAATAACAGCCTCTTAGACTAAACCCTATTGTGACCACAGCTGTTATACAATAAAGAGATAATCCAACTTTGTGAGGTTCTTTAGGAGATTAGTCTTTACTTGAAGAGGACATCGAATGAATCTTCTCTATGATTCAAAGTAACAAACAAAAATATAAAACAACCATTGTTTTGGAAAATCAAAAAGCTTATTTGGAAGGAAACCAAATATACTTACTATTTACCTCTTTGAAACATATTTTAGCCCAGAGAATTTGAAAAGGCACACTTGAAGAGAAAATGAACATGGAACTAGTCCATTTAGAAATCTTCATTTTCCCTTAGAAACAGTAGTAATGTGAACAACATGCCCTTCCAAGCTTGGGAGAGGAGAATAAACTGATGAATCGAAGTCTTGTGGAAGAGAGATTAGGCTTGACTCATTATTCCAGACACCAAAATGACTATAAATAGGTAGAAAAGTTTTTTTAAAGAAGCAATATATAACTAAATAAAAGCATTTGCTTCAGTCAAAGTGTAACTTCCTGAGTCTGTTCAAGATGGCTGAACACTTGGGTACAGTGATGCATGGCTGTAATCACAACCATTTTCAATGCTTAGGAAAGTCATAATGAGTTCAACTACATGTTTTGGTTTCAGGACACTGAGAAATCAAGCTGGAACTGAGTTGGAAGCCTAATGGTTAGTTGTCATAGTGCCAGAAAGTGTTACATAGGCTGCTGAGGGAGAAAAAGGCATCAACAGTCTTAGCTAGCAGTGAACCCTGCTAGGTAAGTATTAGACTGACCTGCCAGGCAAGAAGCTCACTGGTCCAATAGTGACATGCCTGTTATGTAGGAAACTAACTGCCTTCTGATTCCACTTCACCAGAGGGAATTCATAGCTCACACTAAAAATCTAGTCAAAATCCCATGGCTAATTAGCTATTTTTTTTGTTAAAAGGATATGTTGAACTCATCACATTTCCTTCTAAATATTTATGAGCATGACCGATTATTGCTCTCACTTCTGGTGAGGGAAACTTCTTTTTGCAAATGGCAATGAGAAAAACTGCTTTTTGCCCATGCTCATGACTACTGGGAGAATCAAACTATCAAAGCATTAAGAAAAAGTGACTGTTGAGTGCTCAGAGCTAAATGAGACATCCCTACAAGACCCTCAAAAGGGAGCCTTGTGGAGGAGGAGCACAAAGAATGTAAGAGCCAGAGAGTAGGAAGGAATGCTATGGAACACTGTCTTCCAGGCATGAATGACCATCACATTTATGACCTCACAGTCACTGTCTTCACAGTATTGGACCCATCAATGCTCTGTCATGAATGGTGGAGGAGGGCAAAAAGGAAACAAAAGACATCAAGCTAGAAGAGGGACTAGTTGAAAAGAAGAAGAGGTTCCATTGAAGAAAAAAGGAAAGGGAGTAAGGAGAGGGAATGGTGATCAAAAAACATGGCATAACTATGTATATGTATAAAAATTGTCAATAAAGAATTTTTAAATAAAATAATGAATCAAGGTTTCTGAAAAAAAAAGAGCTAATTAGTTCAAGGTCAGCCTGATCAACATAGCAAGATCCTCCCTCAAAAGGAAAAAAAAATAAAGATAACTATGAAACTTTATGGTATGTGAGGTCATCCTAACCTGGACGTGCTTAAGCAAAATTCTGCCTTAACAATTCCGCAGGTTAGTTGCAAAGTGCAATCGAGACTGGGCCAAAGCATAGATTGGCCTAGATAACTGCTAAAAGCCATCTAACTCTAAGACTCCAGGATTCCTTTTCCATTCCATCCAGACAACAGTCAGCAAAACATTAGTCAAATACTTCAGAGTAGACACAAAGCCCTCAGGAGGATGAGTATTCATTTCACAATTTCAGAATGTTGACAAGTCGGCAATCATCATCCGACTTGATTGGGCTATTATTAGAGGTAGAGAATCTATTCTCCCGAGAGTTCTTCTTTCACTAGGACACTACTTTTCATTAGGTCTGTATCTTTAAATCCATTTTCCTGTGTCTTTTTGAGAAACATTTTTGAGCACCTACTTCATAGCAGACACTGTGCTTATATGTTGTCCTGAAATATGTCCACCTTGAGGGAATGTGGAATGGAGTGTCTTCAAGTTTAATCACTCTGCCCAAGCAGGACTAAAATTAAAAGAAGCGTGCTCCTAATTAAGAGCTTTCCTGTCCTCACCACCTAATAATCCATGAAACCTCGTCAGCAGTAATCTCTTTCCTTGGTTTGTTAAGGTTTTCTGCTAGAAGATTTCTACTGAAGCGCACAAACCACAGGGGGAAAGAAATAACTTAAAACTCTAGCAGTTTGATCACTTCCTCTCTCTGGACTTCAGCTCTCCCACCTGTAAGTGGGTTTGACCCGGTATCTCTGTGGTCCACTCTAGCTATGAAAATCTAGAACATTCAGGGCCTGCGTGCCAGGGGATGGGAGCAGCTTATGGTGGGGTTTTCAGAGCTGACTAGAAACAGAAGTTAAAGTCATAAGCAGACTAAAGTACTTACAATGATCAAACCCTCTCCTAACCTTGAAGTTATAAAGAAAGATTTAAACATGACTCTAAGTCTCTTGGGCAAATCACTACCCCAAAGCTCTTCCCTTGGCTACTAAAGATTAAACAAATAAATATAAAAAATGGTTCTATCCAGCATCCTGAGAGACCAATTTGCTGTTAATGGGGGCGTTTAGGCCCTGAAAGGGTATTAACTTACAGAGTAGTAAAGTCTCCAAACACAGCCCAGAGCTTTAAAAGATGTACAGGTGCCAAAATTAAGGGCCAAATTACCAATCTGTTTTAAATGATGGCCTGGGAATGCTCAATATGACAAAGAAAATGTATGACAAATAATATCTTCAATACAAAGAAAAGGTTATTTGAATTTATTAGAGGAAATGTGCTTTCTCTTGGGACACCTTTTTTTTCTTTCCTTTTTTGCCCACTCCCAAAGTGGTGATTTTTCAAAACTGACTTGAAGATACACCTAACACAAAATGATTCCTTAAGCATAAAATAAGCTCATTTTAACGAAAAACAGTCTCCATGTCAGCATTTGCCAAAACCTTTGGGAACTAAGAAATCTCCAAAAATGCACATTCCATTAGTATCAAAAGTAGGTGCTTCCACAATATACTAAGGCTGCATTACTCAACATGTGCAAAAGCTTTCACCAGAGGAAAGTTGCGGCCTTCTCTACTTACTGACAAGTTAAAAGAAGCTCATTGGCAGCGCTGCTGGATGACAGGATGACTTCCTGTCAAGTAACCCCCTTTCTCCAAGATGACAGGGAGTGGGTTTAAACACCGGTAATATCACTAATCAATTTGAAGGAGCACGGGTTCTGAGGCTGAAATTGTGAAATTTGGTTGCAATGTGTTAGCTGCTTGCTGGGCCGTGTGATTCAACCTAATGACAGATGAAAGGAAAGGTCAGATTTACTATGTGTTCAAGAGGTGTCCTCAAGAGTTGCGTATTACTTCAAGATGTCCTTGGCATCAGAAGCTTCTCAAATATAGGAGTCAATTTCCCTTAAAGAATCTTTCAATTTCCCATTAGCCGTTTATGAAAAGCCCCAAATTTATTTCAATGCATGAAGAAATGGACAATTCTTATTCCTGATTGATATCAACTAGTCCAGTTGCTCATGCTCTTACCTTTATAAGCTCCAACACTGGTCTTTAAAATAAGTGCATGCATGCACAGATTTCAAGCTTTGCCAAACCCACTCTTGTAGAGTTAAAATAGCCAGGTTTATCTGAAAAGCTCTTTCTAGTACCTCTAATATCTTTAAGTAGTTTTCCAACTTTTCAAATACATTTATATCCTTCTCAAAAAAGCATACTCAGTTTCACACTAAGGAAGGTGTGAGGAAATGTAACTTTTAATAGGAAAAAAAAACCTTGGGGCTCTTCTCCCTGAGCCCATTCACATTACAG
The DNA here is from genome assembly GCA_004024765.1 of Zapus hudsonius. NCBI lineage: Eukaryota > Metazoa > Chordata > Mammalia > Rodentia > Dipodidae > Zapus > Zapus hudsonius. The sequence goes on along the minus strand of PVHP010000433.1, from coordinate 86,051 downwards.
ATTCATAGTTTAGTCATAATTTTTTCATAGGTATTTCTTGAGCTCATACTTTGTCAGTAAATGCATAATCTCTCATCTCTTGAAGACATCAGGTGAAATAATCTAATATTAACTGCACAAATGGGTACATAATTCAAAAACTAGATATTTAGATTATTAAATAAATTACATAATTATTCAATCAATATATGTTTATTAATTGGGAATAAATAAAAAGACAGAAAGAGGCGGAAAGTTAGAGTGACTCTCTAAGGCTCCATGGAAATCCATAAAGGATACTGCTCAATTGGCTCCCATTCCAGTCCTCTTATTCCATACCCCAGCCATTGCAGTGAGCCTTCCTGGACTAAAGTATAAGCTAATATTCTATTTCCTAGGTAGTGTTGTGGAAGGTTATTCACACTAGTGATTTCCATGTGTTTTTTTTTTTTTTGCTTTCTTTGCAACTATGAAATGTCTATTCCTTGCTGAATACAGTTGAGAGAAAAGTTGTGTTTGTGTTTTTGGAAATGGGTAATTATTTTGAGGTGGACATCAAACAGGAGGTCTATAAGCTTTTAGACTATGCTGTGAAAGAGAAAAGCAGTGCTCACTTGGAATTTCATGATCACTAATCAAAAAAAAAAATAGGTACATTTAGGGACAGGTAAAAGACAGGCACTCTAAAGTAATTTTCTTGGATTACTACTAGCCTTTGTCTTAAGTACTCTTTTAAAATGCTGATAACATCTTAGAAATACAGGTACTACAAAGGACATAGATGGGACCTGGAAAAGTATAACACTCAACTATGACCACAAGAAGTTGATTTATGGTTTCATGAATAGCACTAAGGTCTGCTAAAGCACTGCCTCAAAATTCAAAGTTGTAGGTATTCCCAGATCTTTTAGACAGAAGGAACCACTAGTTACCAGATCCCTTCACAGTAAACTCTAAAGCTTTCTCCCATAAATAGAGCTTACCTCAAAGTTTAGATTTCTGTCTCTATAAGAGAAAAATCAAACTGTCAGCCAAACATATAGTTACTGATTGCAAAAATGATGTGGAAAATGGTATCTATCTTCATCTGTGAATATTTGTAAGAAATCATTGAGCTCTTACTATGCATTATTGTATTTAATCCTAATATCACTCTTAGATGATATTATTACTCCCATTTCCTAGATAAGAAAACAGAAAATTTTTAAAGAGGTTAAAAATTTTTGCAAGGTCTCATGGTTTGATCCAAGTGTCCCCTACAAACCTCAGATGATGGCAGTTTGGGTTTTACAACCTCGCTAAAGCTGTATTGTCGTGGGTGGGCTTATGGGGGTTCTAAGCCAGCTTCCCCTTGCCAGTGTTTGGCAAACCTTCCTGCCACTGTTTACAGTGCTGTGGCAGAGGTGATGTCCACCCCTCTGCTCATGCCATCATTTTCCCTGCCAGGATGGAGCCTCCCCTCAAGTCCTTAAGCCTAATAAACTCATTCCTCAATAAGCCGCTTTTGTTTTCTGCACAGCATTAGAATGCTGACTACAGCAGATTTGGTACCAGAAGTGGGGTCATTGGTTGCTAATAGAACCCTGATCTTATGGCTTTGGGCTTTTGGAAGCGATCTGCAGGAGGAATATGGATGGAACAGAAACCTCATCCTAAGAGGTGCCTTGCAGTGCTGTAAGTACAGCATGATGGAGCATTCTGGTCAGAGTTAAAAGACCTGAATGTAATGAAGAACTATGGACTGTGAGGTTTGGCTTACAAGGGTGAGAAAGAACTTGGTCAGGACTGTGCCAGAAGCAGTTTGTGTGAGAGGCTTGCTGCGTTTTGCCTGGCTGTGTCCTGAGAACCTGTGCAGGGTTGTTTTATGTAAAGATGGACTGGTGTGAGCAGATGGAGATGGCACAGAAAGAAAACAGATCTTTGGGCTGAAATTGCTGTCCATTCACCTGCAATTATTTGAGAGATTACAACCATTGAGATTGGGCCAGATGGTCTGCACTGGAACAACAGGAAGAATGCGGACTCTTTGAAGTAAGGGGCCTGGATGCTCTGTTCCCCCCTGAATTAAGTTGGTAGCCCACCTTGTTCTATGGAATAGAACAAATGCAAGAAGAGAGGGTCATTGGATTTGCAAAACACTTTTGTTTTTGAAAAATGGCCATCAGCAGTGTGAAGCAGGTGTTCTAGATTGCCTGCATGGAAGCCCGATGGAGCCATGAGGATGAACTGTGGGTTGCAATGGAGACCCCCCCCCAATAAGATGCCAGGACTATGGATGGCGGCCAAGGCGAGCTGCCAGCACCGGATGAAGTTTTCCCAGACTGTGAGTAGCCGAGCTGCAGGGGAGGAATTGAATCTCCAAGAGACTCGTTTAAATGAAGGATCATTGAACTTGGAGTTAGAGATTGATGGTGCCCCGTTTGTTTTAAATCTTGTATTGGTTCAATCTGTTTTTGCCGTGCCTCTTGTTTTGCAATGTGAATGTTTTGTGCCATTACGGGTTTATTTTTTTGGTATTATGGTTCAGTTGAAAGCTGTGGGGACTTGGAAGTTGAGCTGAACACATTATATTTACATCATGTTTGAGTATTAGTTTGTGGGTCCAGGGATGGATTGTCAGGTTTGATCCAGGTGTCCCCCACAAACAAGTGAATGCATTCTGATTTGATAGATCCTCAGCTGATGGCAGTTTGGGTTTTACAACCTCACTAGAGCTGTGTTGTTGGGGTGGGCTTAGGGAGGTTATAAGCCAGCTTCCTCTTGCCAGTGTTTGGCACACCTTCCTGCCGCTGTTTGCAGTGTTGTGGTGGAGGTGATGTCCACCCCTCTGCTCATGCCATCATTTTTCCTGCCAGGATGGAGTCTCCCCTCAAGTCCCTAAGCCTAATAAACCCATTCCTCCACAAGCAGCTTTTGCTTGGGTTCTTTCTGCACAGCAACTAGGAAGTGGACTGCAACAGAAATCTCAGGCACAACACTAGAAGAAAATAAGACGAATCTAGAAAAAGTAACGATTCCTATTATGAGGAAGAACCCACTATTAACACTTTTTTCCTAGTAAAATTTGAATTGGATCAATGTATAATTGTATATACCCTGCTCAATACTCTACATTAGGTTATATTTCCTATATTGTGTTCTTCATAAATGTGATTCCCTTGTTTTCATATATAACATTTCACCATATGAAGAGAATATAATTTACATGATTACCTCCTTATTCCTGGATATTTGTGTTGGTTTGAATATTCCACTATTATAACTGCAGTGAATCTTCCTATCCATAAATATCTGATTATAAATTTATTTCATTATATAGAATAAAATCTTTGTATTCAAAGTGAAATCTACACCTGCTTTTAAAATATACTACTAAGTTATAGTAATAAAAAAACAACATGGTACAGACACATAAACAGATACATAAATCAATGCTATAGAACAGAAGATTCAGGTGTAAGTTCTAGAAACTACAGCCACCTGATCTTTGACAAAGAGGCCAAAAATGCACACTGGATGAAAGACAGCATTTTCAATGAATGCTGCTGAAGAAATTGGTTAATCATATGTGGAAGAATGAATCTAGCTAGACCTTCTCTCACCCTGCACAAAAACCAACTCCAAATTGATCAATGACCTCAATTTGAAACCTGAAACTCTAAAACAACTTGAGGAAAAGTAAGGGGAGCACTCCAAGATATAGGCATAGTGAAATACTTTCTAAATAAGACCCCAGGAGGTCAAGGAGTTAGATCAACACTCAATGATTGGGATCTCATGAAACTATAAAACTACTGTACAACTAAACAAACCATCTACAGGATCAATAGACAACCTAAAGAATGGGAGAAAAATCTTCACTAGCTACTCATCTGACAGAATATATCTAGAATATACAAAGAACTCAAAAAAACTAAGCAATAAAAAAACAATCAACCACTCAAAAAATGGGACCCGGAACTGAACGGAGTTCTCAAAGGAAGAAATACAAATGGGCAATAAGCATCCAAAAAGATGTTCAACATCTTTAGTGATCAGAAAAAAAAATGCAAATTGATTAAAACTACTTTAAGGACTAGTATAGTGGTTTGACTCAGATGTTCCCCACAAAAGAATGTGTTCTGACTGCTGTGTCCCCAGCTGATGGCAGTTTTGGAATTAAAACTGTTGGAGGTGTCTTGTTGGCTTATAGGGGGCTATAACCAGCTTCCCCTTGCCAGTTTTTGGGACACTCTTCTGTTGCTGTTGTCCACCTGATGTTGCCTTAGGAGGTGATGTCCACCCTCTGCTCATGCCATCATTTTCCATGCCATCATGGAGAGTCCACAAAATTCCATAAACCAAAATAAATCCATTCCTCCACAAGAAGCTTTTGGTTGAGTTCTTTTCTGCAGCAATAGGAAAGCTGACTGCAACTGGAGAGATGGTTGAGAGGTTAAGGCACTTTACTGAAAAGCCTAATGACCCAGGTTCAATTCCCCAGTTCCCACATAAAGCCAGATGCAATAAATAGCACATTCCTTTGCAGTATCTAGAGACCCTGGTGTACCTATTCTCTCTCTCTCTCTCTCTCTCTCTCTCTCTCTCTCTCTCTCTCTCTCTCTCTCTCTCTCTCTCTTTACAAATAAGTAACTATTTTTTGACTCCATGTCACTTTGGGCAAATTGTCTACTTGGAGACCATCAAAGACTTAAATAACAACAAATGCTGGTGAGGGTGTATTGGAAAAGATAACCCTCAGGCACTGTTGATGAGGTGCACACTTGTATAGTCACTATGGAAATCAGTATGGAGAGTCCTCAAAAATCTAAAAATAGATCTACTATTTGACCCAACTATACCATTCCTAAATATGTCCTAAAGACTACCCTTTATTATAGAGATACTGACTCAGCCATGTTTGTTGCTGCTGTATTCAGAATAACTAAGAAATGGAGTCAGCCCAGATGCCCATGTACTGATGAGCAGATAATGAAGATGTGTTATAGAAAATGATGTAATTCTACTCAGTGTTAAGGAAAAATGAAGTCATGCAATTTGAAGAAAATAGATGGACCTAGAGAAAAATCATAATAAGCAAGGTTGTACAAGCTCAGAAATACAAAGGCTGCATGTTCTTCTCATATGGGGATCCTATCATGGAATAGTTCAATTTGTGTATAAGTTTAAGTAAGCATCAGTAGTATTGGTAAGGAAGCTATACTGAAGCCTGGAGAGAGGAGAAGCAGGGAGGGAGGAGAAGAGGGGTACTTGACAGAGGGGTGAAAGGACAGGATGCAGAGGTGGAGGGTATGGGGACTGAGGTAAGGGGAGGGCAAAGAAATGCACAGCTATGATGGCGCAAATCAGTACCATAAAAACCTGCCTCTTGTTAGCTGATTAAAAGATACAACTCTTGTAAAAAGAGAGCAACGGTAGGAGGGAGTATTTTGGTAGAAGCACCCTGCAGAGGTGAAGAAAGATGTACCCTAAAACCATATGCTATTGCTGCTAAATCCCAGTGCCAGAAGTGAGTTACCCTCAGTGAGTCAGGGAGGCTCAGGGCCCCCCAAAACAATGCAGGCCATTTTCAAAGCACTTGGTGACCCACCAAAGGTAGTTAGTAAGACCCTATTGTTGAAGACTCCACAGGCTGTGGTGCCATGGCATTGAGAGATCATGCTAGAATTGAGAGCTAAGCCATCTCCCTGTTTTTTTTCTTTTTTAAAAACTTTTTATTGATAGCTTCCATAATCATTGATCATAAGCCATTATGACACCCTTTCCACCCTCCCTCATATCTCTTCCCCCTCTCAGTCTCTGATTTGTTTTGGTGTCATCACCTTTTCCTCCCATAATGTGTAGGTATTATCAGGCATGACCGCAATGGGCACCTGTCATCTCAGCACTTAGGAGGTAGAGGCAGGAGGATCAGAAATTCAAGGTCATCCTTGGCAACATAGTGAGTTTGAGGCTAGTCTGGGATACATGAGAACCTGTCTCAAAAAGTGATATGAAATTATAATTTCAAAATGCTTAGATGTCTTACCATATTCCAAGTGTTTAACATCCACGTGTAACTAAGAGCTCCAATATTTAACTGATAATTAACATTTCCATCATTGTAGAAAGTTGCGGTGGTAATGCTGATCTAAGCAATACTGATTAAACCCCAGCAAGAGTGTTCAAGATGTGTCCCACTGCGGTTCTCTGTGGCTTCTATGAGAAGCAGGTGTACTTCCTGGTCACTCCAGTGGTCCCTCTAGTGATGGCTAGACACACACAAACCTTTACATTCACCCTTTCGTTCTTACAAACTTGATATTCTAAGCCTTTAAGGAAGAAGAAAAGTATTTTCCTGATTGCTCCATAATCTTCCTTAGCCACAACAAAGTTAATATCTCACATTATTGTGCAGAAAAGGCCCTTGCTTTCAAATTGGGCCCTATGTGCTACCATAAAGAACCAAGTAGCCAAAGGGAGGTGGTACTGCTTACAATACAAACTTCCAAACACAAAATGGCCAGGTCCCTTTTGAAGAGCTCTCCTAGTGCTGGAAAGCTCTCTTCAAGCTGCAGGGGCGGAGAACATGAGATGAAGAAGGTCACCAACAGCAGGAACAAGCAGTGAATCCTGCAAGCCACCAAATTAACCAGCCAGGTAAGAAATACACAGTGTGTGGGGTGGAGACACAGGCTCTGGAGACCATCAACTGCTCTCTAATTGGGACAAGGCCCCCTTAGTGGGAGGGAATTCATACCTGGTACTGAGAACTAAGTAAGAAGCCTATAGGTTGGAAGGTTCTAGACCCTAAAGGGAAGCTTCCAATGTTCTTTGGCAGAAAGGAAAAGGCATGCAAGTCAAACGTCTTCTAAAGGTTTATTCTTATCCTTATATCCACGCTGCTCTCGCTCTTGGCTAGAGAATTTGCCCTGTGCAGATGGAAATAGATACTGAAGATCCATCGGTATGACAAGGAAAGGAAAGCCACCTTCCTAGCACAAGACAAGCCACCTCTATCATATCTGTCAGAGCGCAGAACACATTACAGAGAAAGTGGCCAATTAACTATGAATGCTGTTCTCACTGTCTGACGGAAAACCTCCTCCAGAGAGATGATAGGAGACACCGTGGAAACTCAAAACTCATCAAAGACAAAGGATGCTGAGGGCTAAAGAGTAGAGGAGACATAATAAAACATGCCCTTCAAGGCCCAGCATGTATTGGGGGGGCAGAAAAAATGTAGGAACCACAGGTTGGGAAGGTGTATTCTGAGGCATTGCCCACTTCCCCCCAGAGACTGACCAGCACGTTTAAGACCCCAAGTGAATACTGATAACTTCTATCAGGAGAGCCCTCTCTGGAATGGGGCCAGGGGAGAGAGAACATGAAGAATAAAGCCCCATAGGAATAAATGTTCATATATTAAAGTTCTCAATTTGAAAAAATAAAGATACCTTGCCACAGCCTTACAGTAGTTTTCCATGTTTTCTTCTTTGATCATTTCCCAGCCAGTCTCTGGTGAAGATGTTAGAATTAACTGTGATCAACTAAGTAATCAGTATCTAGCTACCTACCAATGAAAAGGATAAAGGACTCCCTCACACACGTAGTGGCTGACTCTTGAAGAAAATTGAAAGACTTTTAGAGAAGAATGAAAGAATGGCTACTGGGAAGAAAACTAGAAATAGCTACCACATACCCAAACCAAATAAGTAAGACAAGGAGCCATATCCAGTGAAGCACTTTCTAACCACTGACAAATACTAGTTGAGAAATGCTTTCAAATTCAGTTATGGCAAAGGCAAAGCAGTAATCAATTCCAATTCTCTGTGTATCGAGAATGACAGCAAATTATAGTTATAACCAAAACAATCAGTTTTCTACCTACTTGAAGTCAAAGGAAGAAAATCATGATTTCGTTGAATCTAGAGCCCTCTCTCTTTCTCTCACAATTTATCTATCTATTATCTATCTATTTATCTATCGATCTATCATCTATCTATCTATCATTTACCTGTAGAAGCAATACTTCCATTACCCTGCCCATAAACAGAAGGCAAGGAAATGCTTGTTGCAACAAGAGCATAATATTAATCTTGAATATACATGGGTATACTGGTCCATTTATCCTTATAGAATATCCTTCTTTATGCTGAGTAATTTTCTTTCCTCTGATATCTACATTGATATTAACCTTTTAAGCTTTGGTTAGTGTTTTCATACCATAACTTTCTCCAAACTTTTACTTATTATTGTGATCAAAAAATGATATTTCCATGTTCCTCCATTGCTGTCCTTCCAATTTTTTTTGGGGGGGGTAAATATTTATTTATTTTCTCATAGAACTTCTACTAGAATTCTTTTAGGTTTTCTGACAATGAGCTGTTTTCATTACTATGGAAATGTCTTTATTTAATCTTCATTCTGAAAGATAGTTTCATATTTTAGAGGATTTTCAATTGGCTCCTATTTTCTTTCAGCAATTTAAGAATGTTTTTCCTCTTCCTACTGGCTACCATGGTTTCTGATAAGAACTCTGAAGCTATTGAATTATACCTTTCCTATAAAAATGCATCAATTTTCTTTGGTTGCCGCAAATCACTTTTTTCCATTGCCTTAAAAATTCAGCAGATTAATTATAAAGTGTCTGGTACAGATTTCTTTGAGTTTATACAGTGTGGCAAAGTCCAAGCTTTATGCACCTGTAGGTTTATGTCTCAGCAAATTTGATAAGATATCAGGTACTCGTTTTTAAATGTTTTTCTACACTTCATTTTTCCCCTTCTCCCTCTAGCACTTCAATAAATACAAGTATGAGACTTTTGATATTGAGCTGCATGTCCCTGGGGAATCTGTTAAATTGTTTTTCAATATTTTTCTCCATTGTTTACACTGGATAGTTTATCATCATTTATTTTCACATTCATTGATACGTTGTCATCTCCACTCTTCTGAGCCTCTGAGGCACATTAGTTTTTAATTTCAGTTTTTGTGTTTTTCAGTTTAATGTGTTTTGCTTCAGCTTTATATTTTCCACTTTCGCACTGGGGCAGCCTATATTTGCAAGCAAGTGCCTTTTACCACTGAATCATCACCCCAGCCTGAGTTAATCTATATATGAATTTGCTTTAAGAGTGTTCAGCTTTACTTTCTGTGAAATTTTTATAAGAACCACCTTAGACACTATTAACTAATTCTAACATCTGTGTTTGGCCTTGTCATTTGCATTTGTTGGTTTTTTTTTCACAGTACAAATTAGGAATATCTTCATTTTTTGTATGCTGTGCAATTTTTGGATAACATCTTGTACATTTTGAATAAAGAATCTGTATCTTGCTCAATCTTATGGAGAATGTGGATGTTCTGTGTTAATGGCCAATCTACCTGGCTGAGTCCATACCAGCTCTCCTTAGATTATTGTTTCCATGAATTTTGGAATTCTTCTAATCTATTCTGTGTTCATGCTTCCTAACCAGTGGCATTGAATTAATGGTCTATCTCCTGGTTGGATTCATACTGGGTTAGTGGTTTATCTCTTAGTTGGCTCCTCAAATGTTTTCATATAGAATATGCTCTTCACATGACCAGCTCAGTAATGAACTCTGCAGTGCTCAAGCAATTCAAGTATTTTAATGAGCTTCTCCCTCTTGGAACCCACCAACTTCTTCAAAGCTTTCCTTTTAGTTCCAGAAGGACAGAGCAACCTTATTGGTCTATAAATGCTTTTAGCCCACCAATGAGGGAACACCCTTCTAAGTAATTGATTCAGAGTCCCACTAACTTTGAGAAACTTAATGTTAGCTTGTGAGACTGTAAACTACTCTCAGACCTTTGCAAGTCCCCCAGATTTTCCCCTCTGCTTCTTTTGAATGGATACTCCTGGACCCCAGACAGTTTCATTGCATATATTTTGCTGATAGAAATTACCTGAAAAACAGGACAGGAACCCTTTAAAACTCTAGGTGTGTGTAGTTAGGAACTCTAGCCACTTTGATTCTCCTGGGCTTCTAATTTCATCTCCTCATCTCAATGATGCCATTGGGCTAAACTTTGGTCCTTGTTCCTGGCAGTAAAGTGGAACTCTCCACACATAACTGCATAACTGTTGAGCTTATCTCATTTGTTCCTCTTTCTCATAACTACCTTATACCACCTGATATGTTTTGCCCTCAAAATTATTGTTTCATATATTGCATCATATGTTTAGGATACTTCAGATAACAAGGTAAATTAAAGCTCCATTATTCCATCTTGTTACAAAAACAAAAGTCTCCAATCTCTTATGATAGCAAGTGCCAAATTCTGACTATGGAAAACGGTGCTATGTAAATAAAGATTAAAAAAACATCCGACTGAGGTAAAAACATATAATTAGGTGAAGTCTTATCAGAAGGTAGAAGCCCAATAAAGTAGCTGAGATCAAAAAAGATTTGGGAAGAATAGATAATAAGGACATGGACTTTCGATGAGAAAATGATGGGTTGATGATACAGAAGAGTTTCCATTGTGATGATTGCTCAAAAAGGACCATTTCTTGGCCTAAGGCACTATTCAATGGATTCAACTCTTCTCTGGATACCAATAAAATATTTCTTGGCAACTATTCGCTAAATGAATATGGGTGAAGCAGGCCCCTCATTATTCATAAATAAATGGAAATGGAGGAATGAGAAATCTGTACAAAAGGACTATCTGGTTTCATTTCAAAGATATCTTTTGGTTAATATGAACAGCCAAAGGATGAAAGATAAATGTGTTTATTTTTTTAAATTATCCTATATTAAGAAGTCTTGGGATGAAGAAGTGGCTTAGAGGTTAAGGCGCTTGCCTGCAATGCAGAAGGACCTGAGTTCAATTCCGCAGTGCCCATGTAAAGCCAGATACACAAGAGGGTGCTTGTGTCTGGAGTTCATTTACAGTGAGTGAGTGGCTAGAGGTGCTGGCATGCCCATTCTCTCTCTCTCTCTCTCTCTCTCTCTCTCTCTCTCTCTCTCTCTCTCTCTCTCTGTCTCTCTCTCCCTCTCTCTCTTTCTCTCTCTCTCATAAATATATAAAATATTTTTTTAAAAAGTCTTTAGAGGGAACAATAATCTTCGTTTTTACCTCATGTTTCTAAATCCCAAGAGAAAATAACAACGTCTGGGATGTTCTATATTTATATAATGAACTCAAAACTAATACAGTTAAATTTTCTAATTCTTTATTCTAATGAGATCAAGAAAATAATGTACTCTTTGCTTTTAATTCATTTCTTTCCTTAGAAATTCAATGTCAAATACTAAAGCCAGTAAATTGGGAATAAAATAAATTAATACAAACTCAAAAGAATACATATGGACACTAAAATCAAGTCACAAAACATGATTTTCAATTGTGAATTTTTCCTGTGTTGGTACTCACATTAATAGTTCCAATTTTTGCTACTCAAAACAAATATTAACCTCATATGCAGTATCTCCTGAGAACCTAAAATTTATACTCAGTCCCAAAGGAATAAAAAAGATTCAGAAATTCACTATCTCAAGAGGTACAAAAGAACTCAAATTTCCACAATACATAGCACAGACCTCTCCATGAAACAGAAAAAAAGTCTTTCTATTTGTAGGGAGTATGATATTTACTGTAAGGAAATATAGTTTGAAATGGAACTTGAAAAAATATCGGGTATTTCAGTAGGCTAGATGAGGTAGGAAGGCAAGAAAAAATTCTAAGTAGAGGGACACATGAAAAGGAAATGATACAAAAAGTTGAAAGTAACAGAAAATAACCAGTTTTTCTAATATCAGGATGATTTACAGGAAAATATCTGGGAGGAAGCAATTTCAAACAGCTGAGAAGAAGCCAAGTCAAATGCTTTTTTTGTTCTGCTTTTCTTGCCAGAAAAGATACTCCAAGACTCATCTGTATTTCTTGTACCTTGATCTCCTTGGAATTAACCACATACTGCACTAAAGCTCCAAGGCAGTAACATCATTTAGAGATAGCTAACAGGATGCTATACATTGCTCCTAGGTGTCACTACTTTGGTGTTCCCTCATTAAGGCAAAGCAAGGATAGATGTGAATGTCTATTAACATACAAAAGCACACATACACTCTCATCTATAAAGTTCTATATCTTTGCAAATATACTTATATGTGTGTACATATAGACATATGTAATAGAGTTAGAAACATTTATTATAGATTGTTTTTGATCTTCCTCTAATATCATGGTAAATTCATACAAAAAATTTACTCTTGGTGTCCTAGTTAGCCACAGGCTGCTGGAATAAATCTTCAAACCAGGCACAATTTTTTTGGAGGAAAGTATTTATTTAAGCTATAGATCCAGGGGAAGTCCCAAAAAAGTGAAAGAGGCTGGTCCTCTTTCACAGGTCCAAGCAGAGAGAGAAACCCATTATCAATATCACACACACAAAACAGCAAATAGGCAGGCGGCCAAAGAGAGAATTCTTTCACCTTTATATAGCCCTAGGGTGGGGTCTTGCAATTCTATCCCAGACTTATTGGCTTCCCGAGCCTCTGGAGTTTCCTTCCTGCACTGCCCACACAGGAAAGGATGGTTACTTCTAGCTCTCCTGAGCTTCCTTACATCCTGCCCCCTACTGAGAGGCCGCCTTCCTGTGAACATCCTCAGAGACCCAAGATTACTTGAAAGGTCAAGTTGACATCAAACCTTAACCATCACACTTGGTATACATTTCTGTGTGTTTGGATGAATGTATGTAGTCATATATCCACCACCACTGTGTGACACAAAAGAATTCCATTATCTACTCTCTGTCATGGTACCTGTTTATAGTTACTCTGTCTTCTATCCTTAGCCAATGTCAATCGATCACAAATCTGTTTTATTTAATTCCTGTAGTTCAAATTTCTCCAGAAAGGGGGGCTAGCTAGCCTCTTTCACCATTATAGAATTTCCCCTGTATTTGTACTTCAATGAATCCTTTCCTCACATAACTGTGCCTGGTTTTGAGGTTCATCACAATAGCACCTGAACTGACTACAACAGTTTTGGTACAAAGAATGGAGTGATATTTCTAAATAAATCTGACCTTGTAGATTTTAGTCCCTTGGACTTGTGTACTGAAGGAATAGTCATAAATTTGGTACTTCCAACTGAAGATGCCTTCCAGAGCATTAAGCCAAGCTTTATGGAGTATTCTGGTGAAAATTTAAAAAATGCTAAGTACAGAGAAAATTACATTTAAAGGCTTGGATTATAAACTTTCTAAGGGGAAGGAAAGACTGCAGAAAACTTTATTGAAACCACATTGCTGAAATAAGAGCCGGATGGGTTCTATTTCCCATACCTAGAGAGCTTGATCAAGGTTAAATTTAAGTAATGGACTGATGTGCTTGGATAATGACAAAGAACTAAAAATTTTAAGATTTAAAGTTTAAAAAAACTCAAAGCAAGTTTAACTTACTGGCACAGAGCCTGGCTCTAGGTTACTAAAGATGCTATTGTCAACACATTAACAATATTCAAAAATATGGCCTAACTGCTTTACATAAGACAATGAAAAAAATGCCTAAATATTTCCACCCTAGAAAGTCTAAATAATAAATTGTATAAATTCTTATGGATGGAGATCGCTAAAAGGAAAAAAAAAAAAACCATGCTTTTCAAGGTCATGTTTTATTTTGTTTCTAAATGAACGATATGGCTGTGTCCTACATACCTGGTATTGCTTTTGAAAACATGAAAAATACATACATAGAGTGGGTCATAAAGTGCATACAGTTCCAGGAGCCACTGCTGAGACACGCTATATAAAACAGGGCATAAATTCCCTGATAGGCCAGTGTAGCCATTAAACAATGGACCATGGTTTATAATAAAGACCCAAAGATATTTTGGATATATCAGGGCTGTAAAAGGACTGCCATGGAGCATTGCTGGCTAGGGATAGAAGTTTTCCCCAGCTACTCAACCAACCTAGAAGGGTGAAATTAAAAAATCCAGAGAATGTCAGTCACTGGTTATAATATCAGATTTAAACTACAAATGTTTGATATGTGCCTAATGGTTGTTGAGTTTACATTGGTCCAGTCTCTCCTTGTTAGAGCTCGTAACATGTATTAATGTTTACTCTGTGCCATTATATCTTAAAAGCATGTAACTTGTTTTAATTTTACAGAACTCACAGTTAAGGGACTTTACCTTGTGTTGGAGAGATTATGCATTTCCACTTGTACATGAGATAGTTTATCATGGAAGGTTAAATTATGATCTTGTTTCTGTTGTCATTTAAAATTAAATATAATATGAAGAGATATGGTTCAAGTTGACAAGAGGTGAATTTGTGATGGTTAAATTTTGTTGTCAACTTGACCTGTTTAGTAATCTTGGGTCTCTGAGGTTGTTTACAGGAAAACAGCCCTCTTAGTGAATTTAGATTGTACATGTTTTTAATCAGCTGACCATAAAAGAGATTGTTTTGGATTATCCAGGTAAACTCAATATATTTCCAAGGATCCTTTAAAGTAGAAGGCCAGAGAAGACTTATAAGTTAGGAGGAGTATGTGTGATATGAGAAGGATTTGAATTTCTGCTGGCTTGAAAGATGAAGGAAAGTGGTTCAGAGCAAAGGAATGTACACAGATTCTCAAAGGCAAAGCCAAAGAAACAGATTTTCCCTTAGAATATCCAGAAAAGAATGAAGCCTTCAAATATCTTGATTTTAGCTCACTGAGACCCCTTTCGGATTTCTTCCACTAATGTATAATAATAAGCTTGTTTAAGCAACTAAGTTTGGAGTAATTCGGTATGGCAGCAACAGAAACCCAGAAGTATCAGGAAATTCCTCTACATCAGTGTTTTACATGATAAAATCAGAGACAAAATTAATGTGAAAATAAATAACATGAAAAGAATGAGGGAGGATACAGTAGGCAGAGGTCTTGAGGTACATCAGTAGAACCTAGGATTTCATGGAACTTCCTTTGAAGATGATTGATTTTAATGACAAAAAAGCGGTGTGCTTTGCATTTTCATGGACCCATAATTTTATATTTATTTGTGTGTGTGTGTGTTGGGGCATGAACGCATATGTGTACATATACATGTGGAGGTCAGAGATCGACATCGGATGTCTTCCTCAGTCACTATGTTTATTTTTGAGACAAGGTCTTTCACTATACTTGAAGCTCACTGGCTTGGCCAGACTCCAAGGATTCTCCTGTCTCTGCTCCCCCATCACAGGAATTACAAACAAATACTGCCACCTCAGCTCTTCATAGTTTTGTGTTTGGAGATTTATTTCATCTCTAAAGCTTTTCCTTCAGTGAATGATAAAAGGGGCACCTAGTGATCTTAAGAACTAATGGCATGCTTTGAAGATATTTTCTAAACATTGTCCTATGCACAAGCATATGGATATATTATATGTAACAGCTGTTTCTTACTTTATTACTGATATACTCCAAACTTTCAGCAGTATCTGTGAAAAACACCTTTAAAATGTCATCTTTATTATGTGCCAAGTGAAGATTAAGATTATTGCACTTTTTCTTGAGCAAGATATATGTAGTGTGATTGATAAAGATATTCAAACTAAAACTGAGAACATAGATCGATTTAAGCATGTTTTGTAAATGTTATGATCATCCTTAAACTTAATTTGGTAGTTGAAATCGCAGGAACAAGAGGCTTTAATACTCGCCACAATAACATTGTTTATATAAACCTGAAAAGTGCTAAAATGCCGATTCAGGTATTTTCATTTCCATACATCATTAAAGATGAACCACTAACTTAAAAGGATGCAAAGAATCGCAATGATCAAAGTTAAGACAATCCAGGAACAAAATAAATAGGAACCATAATGGATTGTAACTACTAAAGTAATATAATAATTCCAAATTTATATTGTTATAAATTTTAAAAATTGAAAAAGTTAACAAATGAAGGAAGAGGAAGAACTCTTTTTTACAAAGTAATTCAAAATTTTATATATAAAAGAAATAAAAGAAGTAGAAAAACAACATTAGAATACCATAGTGTTTAAATTATTTCCTTAAGGGTACCCACCTAATGCATTTAATATGGTATGAATATATATGTGTGTGTGTATGTGTGTGTGGATATATATATATATATATATATATATATATATATATATATATATTTTTATAAGTTTGTTGATACTATGCATTTGTTTAAAAATGACTTTTGAATTACATGTGTTTCTGTGTTTTCTAGACCACTGTATGATACTAAATGTTTTCTTTTTTTTTTTTTCAACCCAGGGCCTTACACATGCTAGGAAAACACTACCATCCAGTAACACCCCAACTCTCACTTAAATGCTTTGTTTATTACTTTTTAAATCAATATTTTTACTGTCCAAAATTAGATACATTGTATTAGCAAATATTATGTTGGTATCCCCAATTCCCTCCTCCCTGTCCCCCATCCCCTGGGTATCCTCCTCGGTGGGCATACTGGATAGTTCCATGAGGTAGGAGGTTATGGCTAGCAGGAGAATAGCCAATGTTTTGTTTTTTAAACTAATTTGAGAAGTTAAACACAGTTTTAAAATGACAGATAGTTTATACTTATATAAAATTTGTACATATGGTTCATCAGCTTTGCCAATATAACGTTGTATAACTATGATATGTTTACCAAAACCAAGAAAGTCATGTTGTATGATATAATGAACTAGATATTTTATACCGATTACTCCAATTGATATACCAGTGTCCTTTTGGTGCTCCAGAATCCTATGTAGAACACCGCATTGCATGTATTTGTCACATGGCCTCAGTCCCTTCCAGTATGTGATACTTCCTTAGTCTTGTCCTCTTTCATGACCTTGAACTTTTAGTCAAGCGTTGTGAAGAGTATAGTTTGATTTTAGTTTGTCTTGTGATTTCTTATCTTTAGACTAGAGTTGTGAATTTGAAGTGGGACTACCAGAGGTGATACTTCTTTGCCATAATATAATTTCAGATGCCACAAGATATCAGTACCTCTCATAACTAGTGATATTGATCTTGTTCTTTTAGTTACTATGGTGGTTGTCAAGGTTTCTACCTTTAATTGATATTTTTCTTTTATACTTTTATTTATCTGAAGAAGTAATTAAATTCAACTCACACATAAGGAATGGGAATTAAGTTTCAGTCCTGAGATTTAAAAAATGTATGGAAGAATTTTTGTACATATGTTAAAACCATACCAATAATTTGTAAGTATCTTTGATGAGGATACTTTTGAATTCAGATTAGGATTATGTTACTAATGGTGGGGCAAAAAATATTTTGTTTCACCTTATATAATGAAAAAATAATGACACTTAGTTTTCATCTCCAGGAATATGATCTGCCACTGTATTTATTCAGTTCTATTTTAATGAGCTTTAATAAAGCTCTGCTAGTTCCTTTGCTGTTTGCTTTGTTGTCATAAACTTTCAAATTTGATGTAATGCCACTTGTTCCTATCACTTCCTGGGACATTGGAGTCATTTCAGAATGCCCTTACTACCCATACTTATATTCTGGGCACTTCTCATTGTGCTATTGTCTCTATTTTCTTTGTCAAGCCAAACAGATCCAACAACTAGCAATAGCTAAAGCTGCCATGTCTCCCATGAACAGCACCACAAGAACTGGATTAGATGTGCACAGAGCGTATGCTACTAAATAGAAGACAGACCCAGGCAGAATGACACTGGAACCCAGCTGGGATTCCACTAACTGGCTTCTATGCATTAGTTGTACCTGCCAACCACGAGCTGAGATGAGAGACAAGACAGGAGTTAGAAGAAGTTGTAGGCTATTGAAAAGAAAACAGACCCTAGAATAGACAGGCACAGAAGACAGACTGGAGCAGGGTAAGCATGGGAGAGAGCAGCAGAAGTGTGGCCAAGGAATCTGAACTAAGACTGGCCAGCAACAGAAAATTACACTCCCTCCTGTGGGCCCAAGCTACACAATCTACTGGAAACATCCTATGGAACTCAGCACAGTGTCCCAGTAACACACAAATCACTCGGGTATGCAGGCCTGCCACACCTTTTCAGAGTTTGCATCCCAGAGTGCTATGCATGGGGGAAGTTCAAACCCTAATTAATCAGAGGAAGATTGCAATTCATAGAAATTTAGGGGACATGTAAAATTATGAAAGTAGACAAGTACAGTCATAAAATCCTTTTCAATCGGAAGGACTGAACATGACTCATTTACTGAGTCTAAAAATCTTCCTTATTACCTGTCAAGATAGATATAAAGAATAAGCCAGGGGGAGTTAAAAATCATGTTATTCCAGTGAATGCTGATTAAGGGCAAAATATCTTCTATTTTGTACCATTGCACCTCAAATTATATTACAGAGCCACAGTGATAAGGACAGCGTGGTACTGACACCAAAATAGACACATAGACCAATGGAACAGAATAGAAAACTCAGAAATAAGCCCATAAGCTACAGCTTCTTTGATAAAGTGGTCAAAATTATAGTATAGCACAGAGATACTGCACATCCATGCTGTAAGCTCTTCACTTACACTCTTCAGAATAGCAAGGAAATTAAACCAGCCTAGAAGTGTATCAACAGAGGATCAATGAAATGTGGAACACATATACACAATAAGATTATATTCAGATATAAAAAAATAAAATCATGCAAATTTTCAGGGGAAAATGGATGGATCTGGAAATTATTATGTTAAGTGAAAAAACCAAAATACTATATGTTCTCTCTCATAGATGGATTCTAGATTTGAATTTATACATGTAGGTATATATGCAATTGTGTGGGGGGTGTAGAAAGGGAATGATGATAGAAGAAGTACAGGGTATACAATATATGAGACATGGAAGTGGAAGGAAGACCACTGGGGGAAAATGGGTAAAAGTTTGAGAAAAATTCAGGGGAATAGCAGAGAGGAGAGAGAGAAATATCAACTAAAATAAATATTAAAATGCCATAATCAGATCCATTAAATTATATGATAATTAAGGAAATAAGAAAAACATATTGCTTCTGATCAAAAATAGTGATGGACTGATAGCAGTAGAATGGCATATTCAAAGTGCCAGACTAAAAAAGCATTTGTCCTGCAAAGCTATACTATGAATATAAAGACAAAAACAAATATAAATAATCTTGAAAGAAAATTGATAAAAGACTTCATTAAAAACAACTTTCGTTCCTCAAAATCCATCCTTTTCTGCAACAGAAGTGTGGGGGAACTTTATAACATAACTGACTTTATAAAATTTAAAAATAATAAACCATTTGCCCCTGATGATACACCACTTGAAAAAAATCTATACAAATAAATGCATCAGTAAACAGAAGGGTAGAGAAAGAGAGGAAAGGAGGAAAATAGAGAAGCTGAGAGAAAAAAGGGGGAGAATTTTTATTCAAACACTGGCAAATTTAATTTTAAAATCCTTGGTAGTTTTTTTCACAGTGTCATCTTTTTATTTTATTTTTGATAATTTCATACATTTTATAATGGTTGTTGATCATATTAATCTCATGTTATCACTCTTATCCTTTATCCATTTCTGCTGACCACCTTCTTCCCAACTAGTTGCCTATTTCTTTCATAGCTTTTGTTTTTGTGACCCAGTGAATTTAGCTGGGGCTGCTTGCATAGGAGAGGTTATTCACTAAGGCACGAGCCATCTAATCTACTGGTGGCGACACCACTGATTGGACAATAGTTTCAACATCAAAAAGTTAAAATACCAAAATAGTTCACAATTGACTTACTTTGAACTATATAATGACCAAATGCCTTGACTACAAAATGTAGTCTCTTCATAGTCTAAGCTTGTTATATAGCTGATATTTAAAGTTAAGCAACAAGGTGTACATTTTGCTTCCATTACATCTAAATAGTAGTCTTTGATGGTACTTGCTACCTTCCTCATTGTTTTAAAAATAAGGACAACAAGTCTAAGGAAGTTAAGTAACATCCAAAAATGACATAACTTATAAGGGACAGCACCAAATATGAACTTCATCTGATTCTGGAACTCATGTTCTTAATTATCGTGCTATAGTCTTAAAAAAAAAGATATTTGGTAAGATAAATTGAAAGTTGAAGCTACATATATATATATATATATGTATATATACATATATATATAAACTATATGTAAGCCTGTATATATCCAAAATCAATTATTTGAATTTTCTCATTTTTATATGTCAAGCACTGTGAGGATAAGGAACCCAAGGACACTGTGACCTCTCTTTGCAGTAAAATGCTTGTGCTCTATGAAAAAGTATGTTTGGCTTCAAAGTTTAAAATTAAAATTTCAGTTGGTAAAGTTGAGAAAAAAATGATTTTGTGCCAAAATTTGCAGATTTTGGTGAAAAAAAAAAACTATCCAAAACCAGCTGACTCAACAAGTTGAGCTCCAAAGAGATAACATACTATGGGTACTTTTGTTTCCTACCTTCCCTGCAAAACATGGAGGAAGCGTTGCCTATGTCCGTGGATAGAGACATGGATATGCCATAGCTTTTAACTCTCATCTTCAGGTAAGAGTTGTATTTCAATATTTATTTTAAGACTCAATCACAGTCTCAAAATACATAAGTACCTAGCCAAGCTTTTAACTTTTTTTATTTGCAAGGAGAGAAAGAGAAGGGGGGAAGGAAAGAAGGGGGACATGCCAGGCCTCTTGCCACTGCAAACAAACTCAAAATGCATGCCCCACTCTGTCCATCTGGCTTTATGTGACTACTGGGGAATCAAACCCAGACCATCAGTATTTGCAGACAAGGTCCTTTGACTGCTAAGCTAGTTTACCAGCTCCTAATCAAACTTTTGAAATTCATTCTAAATTACATCTACCTCCTGCTTGAGAATTTACACACACGGGCAAGGAGAAGTAAGAAAAGTAATAAAGGCCAGGCATGGTGGCAAACACCTTTAACCCAGCACTCAGGAGTTTTGTGAGTTCAAGGCCAGCCCTAGACTATATACTACATAGTAAATTGCAGATCAGCCTTGGCTAGAGAGAAATCCAACCTCCAAAAATAAACAAACAAAAGAAATTCTTATTACTATTTGGTTTTTCACGTTCTCTGAGCCAGGCAGAAGGTTAAAACTCTTTTTTCTTCAAAAGTACTATCACTCACATATGCTGGTAGTGTGCCATGTTTGTGAACCTTAACATGCTTAACTTGAAAGGATTCACTGTTTTGCTGTCCATTTATTCCTTCTTCAGGCTCTGGGAAAACATAGTTCATTTCCACTAATTGACTCTATGGCCCCTCAGCTATAAGACTCTAGGAATTTCTAATGGACTGGATGTTCCCCATATTAGCTGTTGTTCATGTGACCTCACAGATGATCTACTGCAGTCATTCATGGGTTCTTATCCCCAAAATACTCTGGGAATGTAAGCCAATATAGTGTTCTAAAATATATAATTTTAGTATATACATAATTCCAATATAGTAAAAATTATCTTTTGACCCACTACGAATACAGCTAAACCATATCTTTTATGGTCTAAACTTCCTAAAGAGCAGGAAATATATATCAAAATCTTAAATCTGAGGAGAGATAGTGAAGCAAAGATTCCTAGCATTTCTTTTTCCAAATAGAGAATTCTTTAAAAATCAATTTCAATATTTAACTGTAATACATTCCTGATGGGTGAGGGATGTTTTTAGGATTATGTAATCGGTTTCTAGGTGTATCCTTCTGTATGTTGGGTTGGTTCTTTACTTTAAAATGTGACATATACTGTATAACAGTGCCTTAATAGCAATTTCCAATGTAATAGTTGCCATTCATTCTTTTATTTGAATATAAAACACAGATTAATCTTTGTATAGTTCCAAGAGTACACTGACAAGGTCTTCTATTTAAACATCACTATATAAAGAACTCTGGACTATTAGGTCTTCCTTTAAATATCTTTGCCATGCGGCTAGGAAGATTGTTTGGTGGTTAAAGGTACTTGCTTCCACAGACTACCAGCCCAGGTTCAATTCCCAAACCATCCAAGTAATCTGGATGCAAAAATTGGTGCAAGTATGTGGTGTTAATTTGCAGAGTCAAGAGGGTCTGATCCATGCAGGCAGGCCTTCATGCACACACGCGCACAAACACACACTATATATTTTCCCTGAAACTAGCTGACAAAAGATAATTAGTAATTTCTTGGTAATCACTACAATCACAAGCAAAGCAGAATACTACAAACAGCATAGAAGAAAATACAGTCTCACATATTTTTAGTAGCATTATCCGTTATCTTTTTTCTGGTAAGACTTTTCCAGAATACCAACATCTTTTAGAACTCCACGTAGGCCTTCCTTCTGATTTCTCAGAAGAAATTCCTTTTATCTAAGATGACCCAAAACAAATTTTAAAATTAAATAACCTAGTACCATTAGTCATCTGGCTGAGATTTCATAGTAATTTTTCAAATACTTAAAGCAATTGATTTGAAGATGTATAGCGCTAGTTCATAAAACTGGGGATTTTATGGAAATGATTTTTCAAGAAGTGCCAACCACTTATTTATATTTAAATGGTAATATTACCCATTTCTTATTTGACGGCATTCGCATTTCTGAGAGGAATTAGGTAACATGTGCTGCAACATGTAAAATGAAAAATGGAAGGGCTGATTCCAAACAGGTGATGCTAATTATCATAATGGAGACTCTTCATTTAAAAACAAATCAATGAATAAAACTTTCATTTCTCCACAAATTTTAAGACCTTAAAAGCTTCCAGATAATGGGAAGTTTCAGAAGTCTTTGGACAATGTGTGCTTCATCCTCTGTACTTGCAACAGCTGTTCCTTTGCAACTAGAAAGAGTTGTAAGTTTCCACTGTGGAAATTCAAAGGAAATCGATCAGTTTTGAAGAGAGAAAGTAAGCCTTATAGTTAGTTCTCAAACGTATTCAGAGGTTCAGTTTTTGAACACTAATAATGGAATTATATAACTTTCTACCTCAAAGAATATTTCTCAGCTTTATGACTGCTTCAGTTTTACCTAATACCTTCAGTTGTTGGTAACCACTTCTGGGATAACCCAAGAAACATATTATAATGCTTGAATCAATGCAATTTTAAGAATTGTGCTTTTAATTTTTATAAAAAAAAACACTACCAAAGCCTGGTTTTTCAAAAGCTGGATTGCAAGTTGACTCCTAGCCCCATCTGGGAAGTAGAGTTTAAAGTAAGGAAGACACATGTGATGAGTTTTTTTCATTCTGCTGAGAGGGTCTGATTCTTATTCAGGGACAAAAACATTAATAAATTTTTGATTTATGAAGTCTTAGAATCACTAAACCTTTAAAGTTAAGTGAATATGCTAGTTAAGTTACATACTATTCTTCTGATGTCTTTTAAAAGGAGTTGCTTGAGTGTCTCCTGAGTAGGCAATTTTCATAGTGTTAGTCAGATTTTAGCTTTGGAAACTTTTATAAGTTAGACCAAATTATTAGACCAAATATTATTATACGAGTCTATATGAAAATGAGGTGGCCATAGGAAAATAGATATGGACAACAGATAGAATTAGTCAGAGAAACGACCTATCACAAACTTTAACTATAAAATAGGCATTCTCAATTATTGCTGTGAGGGATACTGAGGGCATGATAGTCAAAAGGATGAGTTTGAATTATAGCAAAATATGATTTGCCCAAAGAATGAACTTTGGAAGGCAGCTATGCTCACCACTGTGCCATCAATGCAGGATGAACTTTGGTTATAATAAAAGAGGGAAGGCTCTGAAAGTGCTTCTGGTTCTATACACATGCCAGGAATGCCACTTTGTTTTTTCATGGCTTTTGGCTCCAAGAGAAATATTATATCTATTTCAAAGTTTGTTTTGTTTTCCATAATTTTTCTTTGACAAAACTTAAAGATTTAAATGTTTGTTTATATGTTGTTGTTTTTAACGTTTTTATATTTTTTTAATATTTTACAAAGAGGCAATCTCATATTAATATGTCATCTTAAATGCTAATCTTAGATTATGCCCAAATATTTAAAAAGAAAAATAATTTAAATTCTTTTAGAATGTATTTCATAAAATCTGTTCTAAAACCAACAGCTAATATATAGCCTAAATGTGTATGCTAACACATATTATAAAATAAATTTGATAATTACATTTATAAAGAATTTTGATGACATAAATAATAAAAGGAAAACTAAATATTTGTACTAAAAATATTTAACTAAGTTTTTCTGCTGAGGATGTTTCTCTATGGATGTTCAATGATAAGATGGCTAAAGATTAATTGAAAAATAAATTTTCAATGCTATTTATAAAATGTTTATTAAGATGTTTTTGAATAACACTTAGACTAAAAGCTAAAAACATATATGAAAAGGCCAAAACTTGCTTAAAATAATTTCTTAATAAAAGAAACTAAAATTTGCTAAAGCTTATAAACTTAATTAATTTCATAGAAAACCTCCCAAATCTTTATTGCACCATTTAAATAATTTATTAATTGTGAAAAACCAACCATCCGCATACCTCTCCTAATCAAATACCTATATGTTTAACATGTTAAGATAATTATTGATGTTAACTTGCTCGTAAATTAAAGGTTATAAAAACTGACCTTGAGGTATTCAGGTACTCAACCAAGTTAATTATGTTCCTCTATTTGTCCAAGTTATAACCATATGGGAAACTAAATATTAAGATAAAGATTCATTTATTAATACTTAATTTTCTAAGATAAATTCTCAAACCTAGGAACATTGCAACTTTACAAAAGCTCCTATTTTGTGTATGCTAATTCTGTCAAATGTCACTCATTAGATTCATCATTGGAGCTAAAGACAAGAACATTAATAATGTTTTCTCTTTTCAAAACAGATTTATCAAAGGTATATTAATGCTTAGCTGTTTTAATTCAACAATAACTCTTATGTGTAATCCAATAATTCTAATCAAGTCTTTGCTTAACTACTGCTTATACCGACCCAACTATAAAACTCTCCATACAGCTGGCACTTCCACACAACAGAATGAGTTATTTGCTGTAAGTCTATCACTGAATGAATGATACATGAGCACCGCTTCATTTAGTCACAGATTCACAATACTTTACCATGATTGGAAACCGCTACCACTGTGCCAAACCATGCTAATCCTATCTCACAGTTATTACAGGTGCAAAAATTAATTCTTCAAAGAAGGAACCCAATATATGTCACCCACATATATATATACTGCCCCCATTCAGGCCTACCCGGACTGCTATCAGAAGGCAACACTTGAACTGATCAGCTGATATCACTTGCTGCAAATTAGGAAACTCAATAATGGCATTCTCTCATGCATGCCCCATCCTGTCTATGCCCTAGGTTTTCTCTCCTTAGAACTCGGCCTCTTGATATTGTCATGTCTTGTCTTTCCTGTACCTCATCTCATCCTTCCTCATTT
Source organism: Zapus hudsonius (assembly GCA_004024765.1). Lineage (NCBI taxonomy): Eukaryota > Metazoa > Chordata > Mammalia > Rodentia > Dipodidae > Zapus > Zapus hudsonius. The sequence goes on along the minus strand of PVHP010000433.1, from coordinate 60,677 downwards.
TCAGAAGGAACTAATCTACAAGGAATCAAACCTAGTGACATTGGGCAGGTGGGTGTGATTTAGTACCTTCTTCTGGTTTTCTGAAATATGTCCATGTATCTATTGATACTCATTCTTTGCCTTGTCTGGTGAAAAGGTCACCAATGTCATCACACATATATTACAGGCTTTTGCTGTCATGGGGATCTTGAAAATTATGAAAACTGATAATACTCAGGAATATACAGCTGCTTCTCTGCAGCACTCTTTGCTGCTTATGGTATTATACGTGAAAACAGGCATTCCTTATAAGTCAACTATGCAAAATAGAATGTTGTCACAAAATGTTAAAACTATACATTGAAAAACAAAAAAGAAAATGATACCGTGCCTGATCATGAACCAAAAATAAAATTAACTAGAGCTCTATATACTTTAAATTTTGAATGACACTGGCCCCTGGGCTGCTGACATATATATATATATATATATATGCATATATATATATATGTATATGTATATGTATATATATATGCATATATATGTATATATATGCAGGCATGGGGAAAAGGATACACTTATGTTAGTGCAGGATCTGGAGAGCCAATTTTGGTACCCCAACCCTACCTAAAGCCACAGTCATGAAGGAAAACTTCACATACAGGGACATTTTTGAGGAATCATGCAAGAGAATGTGATTGACTGACCCGAAAAAGGAGCCAACACATGAGACTCAGCAAGCTGAGATCCCCAAATGGCAACAAGTGAAAAACCTGTGCTTGGGCCGAAAAGATATTATGGGAGGGATCCCAGCCCATTAATGCTTTACATTTGTTTCTTATGATCGTGGCATTAATTCAAATGTGCTCTATGTCTACAAATTCCAAAATACATGCTTATCTACAGGCCCCTCAAGTGTTGGGGGGAACCTCTGTTGTTAATATCAACCTACAAACAGAATATCACTAGTCCAGAATTAGGACCTATGGACTGGGAAAAAAATGGACAACTCATTTTAGACAAACTCAAGATGATGATGATTGGGAAAATTTGACACATCAATCTAAAGGAAGAAATACTGATCACAGTATTTCTAAGGCTCAAATAAAGTTAGGAGATCATAGATTAAATTCCTGTAAGAACCAGAAAGAAGGAAATCCTGAGTATGTGATCCTTAAAGTTAATGTTACCGTTCCTAAAGTATCAATCCAATCAATGAAGATTAAAAACAACCTATGGCTTGCCCTGTTTCTAAGACCTCTTTTGCTGATCATTACTCAGCTTTGTTTTCCTTTCATTTTAACTGTATTCAATGGGCTGCAGAACGGGATAGAACTCCTCATCATGCTTATGAACTCTGAAAATTATTGTAAAAAAAAATAAAAAGGGGGATATGAGAGGGCAACTGGGGACATGATGTCTGGAGGATGACCTTCAATCATAGCAAAACAGAATTTGCCCTAAGGATGAACTTGGGTTATAACAAAATAAGGCTTTGAGCCAAAGACTCAGTGATAATATGTATGACCAAGCAGGCAGCACTTATGGTCATCTCACAGGCACCAAAATAGTATCTTAAAAGGAGATAGGTTTAGCTAGAGTTAGAGCTGAAATGCCAATAATGGCCATTTTGTAAATAGGGATGCCTCTGTGGCCAAAGTCAGTGCTATGGAAAGATAAAAGTCAGTACTACGGAAAGATTGTAAGAGCCATGGTGAAGGAGAATATCCAGAGACATGATCCCCCTCAGTAACAACATACAAAAGGGGGGGTGGAACCAGGTTGACTCCTAGGCTATCCATAATTCCCAATTATCAAAACTAATCAAACTATTCATTTAAGATGTTTTCATTTCACCATATATAGATTTCATTTCAATTCTCTTAAACTGCTAATTAATATAGGAAAAGCAATGTCAGGTCCTAGCAATTTATGTAATTTTCCATTTAGATTTGAAAATGTACCAAGTACTGAGTAAACTAAAACTCAAGTGACTCATATGCCTTCCCTGAATTCAGTTGCAGATGACAAAATAGCCTAAACAGGAAGTTCAAAGTGCACTTAAATGTCTAAGACTAGGAAAAGTACATTCATAATGGAACCCAAGACAGCAGGCAACCAATGGCATTTCGACTGCCAGTGACCTCTTTCCTTCCCATCCATACAGGACTCCACTCCAAGGAAAACCCACCTGAATGCTCTGAAGACTAAAATATTCCTATAACCTTTCCAGTCTTTCCCTGTCAGGTGAGAACAACTCCACACAAAGCTGGGCAAAGACAACAACAGTCCAGACCAATCCAGAGGCAATCATTTCCTCAGTAGCTCCATCAAGGTCATTCAAGTAAGACTGACCTTTCCCAACAGGAAGCCAGGAATCTAACCAAGTTGACAGGGAGATGAACTTATGTTGTCCAGCTGGCTGCAAAACACATGGGTGAATTTTTCTTGCTCACCCTCATGCTGGCCGGAGTTCCCTCCCTTCTTCCTGTTTCTTTACTTTTTCACACATGCACAAACAGTCACGTCTTCATATAAGACAAGTGAATGCTGAATCTTATGGGTAAAAAGCCCAGATGTTTTCCAATTCTCCTCCACAAGTATATTTTACATCACGTTCTTCAATGGATTTATAGCCAATGAAGAGATGTTAGTACATTAGCTCATGGAGGGGGGAGATAAAAACTGGAAAGGAAGAGTCAGACAAGGAAAAGAGAAGCTCTCCAGAAGGCTGCAATTGGAGAAGCATGACAAACGGGCAGCACAGCTTTAGAGGGTTCAGGCAGAAAGGCAGATTGTCTGACTGGGAGAGATTCTCCACAGCTGGAGCATCACACACACACACCATCTGGAATTTCTTAAATCTGCTTTCCCCAGGTGATCCGATTCTCAGAGTGCCAATGGAGATGAGAAAAAGGGGGGATTGTTTAGCTCAGAATAGCTTCAAATGCTCCCCAAATTAGTTAATGAAATCTTGTTTGAATCAGTCTCAGCTTCTCCAAACTGAGCCCTGAGTTAGTGTGTTATTTCCTTACAAAGAACTGAGTGCTTAGAGTTTAACCCCTGCGTGTTTTCTCTGCAGTGGAACAACAGGACTCTCAGCGTGGTGGTCAGAAAGAGGTTTTAAACTGTCCGATCTGGTCCAAATTTCCCAGTACAGGCCAACAAAGCTTCATTTCCAGTCTCTCTTCTTGACTGGTCTTAGCACTATTTCTACCTTTTGCCAAACAAACAGCCTACATACTGAGGTCCTCGGCTTTCTCTACCAGATGATCCAAACTTCAGATTGAAAGCACTAAAGAAAAATAAAAGCTGAAAAATGAAAAGTGGGAGGAGGAGCTGGGAAGATGGTTCAGCCGATAAAGCTCTTGTCACCCAAGTGTGACGAGGATCTTGGAATACAGTGATCCCATGCATGCCTACAGTGAAATGGAAGAGAATCCTCAAAATCTCATGGACCAGCAAAGCCTGGTGCATGTGGTGAGGAACAAGAGATCCTGCCTCAAATCAAAGGTGGACGATGAAGTTCAACACCTGAGGTTGCTCTCTGATCTCACACACATACCATAGCATGTGTGCCTGGACTCACGCATGTGAAAATGCACACACACACACACACACACACACACACACACACACACACACGTGCACATAAGATTTTTACAGAGTGAAGAGCAGCCATAGTCATCATAATGAATACTTTTGCTGTCCTTCTTTCACGAGCGCATATGGATTTATGTGTCTTGAGTAGGAATGCGTTAAAGAAAGGAGGAGAAGGAAGATGAGGGGAAAATAAGGTAGCAGGAAAGGGATTCTGCCTTGAGCCTCATTTCTGCTGCCCACTTTTTTTCTTGTTTTTTTTTTTTTCATCTCCTCTTATAGTGGTTTGATTCAGGAGTCCTCCATAAACTTAATGTGTTCTAAATGCTTGATTCCCAGCTGATGACAGTTTTGGAATTGGAACCTTGTTGGAGCTGTGTTGTTGGGGGCAGACTTATGGGTGTTATAGTCAGCTTCTCCTCGCTAGTTTTAAACACACCTTCCCGTCACTGGTTGCAGTGTTGTGGCAGAAGTGATGTCTACCCTCTGCTTAGATTGTCGATTTCACCGCCATCATGGAGCTTCCCCTGGAGTCTATAAATAAGCCCATTCCTCCACAAGCTGCTTTTTGTCAGGTTTTTTTGGTCGCATCAACGAGAAAACTGAGAACAGCACCTCTCTTCTGCAAAAGGCATGATGTATTATTTATGCTTTCGAGGCCATATGAGCCCTGTTACACTTACTCTGCCCTACCATTATAGCATAAAAGCTACCACAGATGATATGTAAATAAATGGGTGTTCCAATACAGAGACACTGAAATTTGGATTTCACATACGATTCATATAACATCAAATATTTTCTGTTTTTAATCATTTAAAAATGCAAAAATTAAATAGATAAAAAACAAAAGTGCTAAAAAAAAAAACATTGTTATCTTCAAACTGTACAAAAGACATGAATGTTTTTTGTATAGTCTGATGATAACAGATTTTGGCCATAGTTTACCCATCATTGTTTTACGGGAATAAAGACCATTTTCCTAGTTTCATTTACCAAATTACACATTGTTTCAGCAAGAGTCTCACATATTTTCTTACCTGGTAGATTTTATTTCTTAAAAAAAAAATAAAGTGTTTTATTGACTATAAGGGACAATGGTAAGAATTTTGCTCTCAAGATGAGTAGATGACTGAGGTCTAAATAAATATATGTGAAATAAATTTCTTTCCCATTTTTAGACATTTGAGAGTTTCATGCTAGCCTATCTTATTCATTATCTCCTTTTAATCTCTTTGATATCGAAAAGGTGATCTCTGGTCATTGTGAACATGTTTGAAGTATCTAGTAATGCTTTACTTTAGTGATAAGGGCTACTCCAAAGTGCCTTTCTTTTCTCTTTTAAATGGAAACACTAGCATGTTCACCAAATAAATTATCAACTATCTTGGTTGACATTTTCAGGAAACAACAAATTCATATGGCATTTTAAAAAAGAAAGAGTTAGGATCAGAACATCATTCTAAGTCATTTTATAATGAAAAGTTCTGACAAACACTTTCTACAGACTTTTCAGTGAAGAATCTCTACCTAATATACTGGGCCAATTACTATTAGTAATATGGTTCTCACAAAATCTTACCATCAGTGTGAAGGCATAAAAGAGTAATATAAGAACCACAAACATTTCATACAATTTGACATAACTGAAATTTTAAAACAATATGGAATTCCCCTAGAAGTATAATAAAAGCAAAATCTTAGAGGAATTATAGGAGAGAATTCCAAGTCCCCCCAAAAATCTGAATAATACCACTTTCATATAAAGAACAAAACTAGAAAAAGCTAATATAATGAAACATCCTTCTCCCAAATAAATATATGACAATAAAAGAACTCCCCAAAAGAAAAAGAAGGCATTACAAAGACAGTAAAATATGGGAAATGCAGCCCCAAAGACATCATAAACAGATAATGTGGGAATAAATGAGTATTTTTGAGGCATATATTGGGAGGGTATACTTTTATGTTTAAAGTCAACTGTATATTAATAAGTCAGTGTATAATATTTAAAATTCTCACATACCCTTTTTAAACGGAAATAGAGAATCAAAGTAACTGGGATGGAAAATGGCTCTGTGCATAAAGTGTTTTCTGTGCAAGCATGATCATGTAAACCCCAATGCTGTCATTCTAGTGTGATGGTTAAGTTTTGTTGTCAACTTGAACTTTTTAGTAATCTTGGGTGAGTCTCTGAGGTTGTTTACAGGAAAGCAGCCTCTCAGTAGAGGGTGGGATGTAAGGAGGCTCAGGAAAGCTAGAAACAAACTTTTCTTCCTGGAAGGATAAGGAAGGAGGTAAATTCCAGAGACTCAAGAAGCTAACAAGTATGGGAAAGGGTTTCAAGACCCCCACCTTAAGGCTACATAAAGGGGAAGGAAATCTCTCTCTCCCCATAACTGTTTTGCTGTTCTGCCTGTTTTGCTAGTGTGTGTATTGTGTTAGTGATGGGTTTCTCATTCTGCTTGGACCTGTGAAAGGAGGCCAGACTCTTTCAACATTATGAAACTTCTCCTGGATTTGTAGCTTCAATAAATCCTTCCCTACCATAACTGTGCTTGGAGTTATGTTTTGTGTTTGGAGGTTCATCCCAATGGTGTGTGGCTGACTATGACACTTTTGTTTTTACCAGGACCTAAGATGATATACAGAGAAAATCTGACTGTGTTGGTTTTTCTGGAATTTCTGTGCTGGAGGAATGGACATAGATTTGGTACTTTCAACTGAAATTGCCATCCAGAGCGGTGACCCATGTTTTATGGACTATTCTGGTGAGAGTCCAAAAATGCTTAGTGTAGAGAGAATCACATTTGGAGGCTTGCTTGGCTTATGAACTCTCTAAAGGGAAGGAAATACTGCAGAGAACTTTATTGGAACTGTGTTACTGGAAAAGGGGGTGGCTGTGTTCTATTGCCCATGCCAGGAGAGTTTGATCAAGGTTGAATTTAATAATAGACTGATATACATGCCTAAGGATATGGACATGAGAAATTTAAGGTTGGAAAAAACTCAAGCAAGTTTAACTTAGTGACAAAGAGACTGGCTTTAGGTTACTGAAGCTGTTACATTAGCAATCTTAAAGAAGATGTCCCAAACAATGGAAGGGGAAGGATGCCTGAGGTATTTCCACCCAGGAAGGACTGAATGATTGACTGTGCAAACTCTTTTTGAAAGGAGATAGCTAAAAAGAAGGAATCTGCTCTTTAAGGTTTATTTCAGCCCTGAATTATCAACATGGCTGTGTCCTGCATACCTGGTATTGCTTTTGGAAGCATAAGAAATGCATGTGTGGAGTGGGTCATGAAGTGCACATGGTTCCAAGAGCCATTGCCAAGATGCAGAACATGGCATGAAGTCCCTGATAGGCCAGTGAAGCCATTGGAAGATGGACCATGGTTTGCATGGAGACCTGAAGATATTTTGGATATGCCAGGACTGTGCAAGGGCTACCATGAAGCTCTGTTGGATTGGGATGCAAGTTTTCCCCAACTGCTCAGCCGAGCTGGAGAGGCAGAACTGGAAAATCCAAAGACTATCAGTCACTGGTTGTGCTATTGGACTTGAACTGCAGATGTTTGATATTTGCCTATTGGTTGTTGTGTTTGCATTGGTCCAGTCTCTCCTTGTTATGCCTCATAGAAGTTGGAAATGTTTACTCTGTGCCATTATATGTTAAAAGCCTGATTTTATAGAACTCACAGGTAAGGAACCTTGCCTTGTTTTGGGGGAGATTATGCATTTCAGGTTGTACATGGGATAGTTATATCATGTTAGGCAGAATTATGATCTTGTTAATGTCTTCACTTTTTAATTAAGTATGATGTAAGGAGATATGGTTTAATGTCAAGTTGACAAGGGGTGGACAAGTGATGGTTAGGTTTTGTTGTCCCTTTAGTAATCTTAGATGATTCTCTGAGGTTGTTTATAGAAAGGCAGCTCTCTCAGTAGGGGTCAGGATGTAAGGCTTAGAAAAGCTAGAAACAAACTTTCCTTCCTGGGAGGACAGTGCAGGAAGGAAATTCCAGAGACTCAGTAGTCAACATGTCTGGGGAAGGGTAGCAAGACCCCACCCTAAGGATATATAAAGGGGAAAGAAATCTCTCCCCTGCCTGCTTGCCTGCATGCCTGCTGGTTGATGACACTCATCATGCATCTCTGTCTGCATTGGAACAAAGTTTCCTTAGACTTCCAGCTTGAGCTAATTCAATAAATCCTCCTTTTTATTACCATCCATTCTGTTGGTTCTGTTCCTCTAGAGAACCATGACTAATAAACTAGTGTCTGTAATCCCAGTGTGCCTAGGGAAAGATTGCAGGTAGAGACAGGATAATCACCAGAAGCTCAAGGGGCCAGCTAGCTTGAAAAAGGAAGTGGTAAACAACCAAAGACCCTGCCTCAAAGTAGAAGGCGAGGACCAACACTCAGGGTTGTCGTTAGACTATCATCCATACTGTGACGTGTGTGTGCCTGCACATACACAAACAAAAATAGTATTTAAAAAAATTATCTAGTGAGTGGTACTCATAATAGTAATTAAATAACAAAGAAAGCTGTGGACTATGGCAATGATTTTCTGAACCTATGCTTTAATTTTACAGGATAATCTTTTATATAACCTATGCTGCTTATTAGCCATCTGATGTTGAGCACCTTGCTTAAGTTCTCTATGCCAATATTCCCTATCTGTGAATAACATTATACGTGAAGTGATTTAAAATGTAAATATTTCTTTAAAAATAAATTTACATACTAGAAATTTCATCTAGTAAGAAGTGTGGTCTTTTCCCTTTGGCTGTAAAGGGACATGATTGAACATACAGGAAGCTCAAGGTAGTGGGGGTAGGAGACTGAATATACAGGAGGGAGGCATTGGCAGGGAAGAAGATTTCTGTCAAGTTCATCTAAATTCCATATATGAAAGTGTTTTCCTTCATTTAGCAACAGTTCATTTTTTTACTGCTTATGAGTCAGAGTCTTAACCAACACAGTAATCTAAAGCAACGTTTTGTTTTACAGTAATGGTATTATACCATGTATACTATCCTATAGCTTTTTTTTATTTCTTTGTCATAATTTGATAACTTCCTTCTATAAATCTTGCTTTAGTTTCTAGATTTCAGACTAGTTAGGAGACACATATCAATTTCTTCTAGTATCCTTGCTCCTCTCCACCAGGTATCAAAATAATTAAAGAGACTTAATATGACTTTAATTCATGCTGAAAGAGGAATTGCCCATAACTAGTTGTGTACAGTTAGTAACAAATAATGACATGTACCATTCTCCAAACTTTTCCTTACTTTGTCATAGATATTTGGTATCAAGTAGCTAACTCTTCTCGCTCAGTATTTTGAGGCTATTTTAAAGGATGACTTATTTCTGTTGCTTCTTTTGACAATCTCTCTGACTTCCATTTATACAAAGTCCTAGGAGGCAAGTATCAGCACCATAACCTTCAACCAGAGGCTTAAAACTGTACCCAGGCAACCCACTGAGATTTCAGCCAATACTCTGTCCATAGGTCTACCCAATGGTAGGAGCCAGAAGTCATGAAGTAAGCAAAGTTAAAATCCAAAAGCTAAGCCAAAGACTATAAAGCAAAGTTTGCAGGAAGGGAAATGGGTGTCAAATATAAGCCAAAGGATTTACAAACACCTCATCTCACTAGATCCACCTAGAGACCACTGCAAAACTATTATTGCTGCTTGAGATACAGTCTCCTTAAAGAATGCAGCCCAGTAGATAAGCTCTGAGGAGAAGTCAGTCTGCAATGGAGCAAGGATGGTACCAAAGCCTTTACTGTTCTGTGGCTTCTTAGCCTTTTCACCTATTTTTCAAAGTTTCCCTGTTGAGGTATGCATTTCTAGCAATGCCAAGCCTACATGTGCGCTGTTCCACTTAGGCAGTTGACTGAACTTCTCTGACGCTTGGTTTAGATTTTCTGCATAAATAGGAGAGCAATTTATCTCATCATAGTTTTGAAAATAAAAGAGAATGCACTTGAAAATCTTTAGACTCTGACAAAATAAAAACGAATTCTTTGTGGCTGAAGAGATCTCTCAGTGGTTAAGGTGCTCATCTACAAAGCCTAAGAACCCTGGTTCAATTCCCTAGTGCCCACATAAAGCCAGATGTACAAAGTGGTGCATGCATCTGAGTGCATTTGCAGGGCTGAAGGCCCTGAGCACACCCATATTCAATCTCTCTTTCTATCCATCTCTATCTCTTTCTCTGCTTGCAAATAAATAAATGCTTTTGTTTAAAAAATGATATCTTGGGCTGTAGAAATGGCTCAGCAGTTTAAGGCACTTTCTTGGAAAGCCTGATGGCCTGGGTTTGATTCCCCAGGACCCATGTAAAGCTAGATGCACAAAGTGTTGCATGCATCTGGAGTTCATATGCAGTGGCAGAAAGTCCTAGTGCACTCATACTCTCTCTGCCTCTTTCTTACTGTCTCTCTGTCTTTCTTAAATAAATGCATAAATAAAATATTTTTAAATTAATTCTTTTTAAAAATATTTTATTTATTCATTTTCAAGCAGAGAGAGAGAGAGAGAGAGAGAGAGAGAGAGCACACCAGGGCCACCACCTTGTGGGTCTGGCCTATGTGGGTACTGGGGAATTGAACCCTGGGCCTTAGGCACTGGAGGCAAGTGCCTTAATCGCTGAGCCATCTCTCCAGCCCCAAAAATTAATTCTTTAGAAAATATGCTATAAATAGAAACAATAAATGTTTGAGTGAAAAATATTTGTAGCAAATATTTGATAAAACTATTAATATCACAGGACTTTGTCAATATGGCAGACTCACAACCACATCAGAGCTCCTGGGATCAAAGTAGGCAAGGTTTTCAGGGCTTTAGTGGGGGGGGGGTTTAGTGAGGTGGACCTCAGCAGATCTACACTAGTGAAGCACTGGGGTGCACACTCAGTAATCTGTCTGTTCCTGAGACTATACTACCCACTCACACTGGGGCAGGAGGGTGTTTACCTAACTCAGACCTACACAGACCCGAGCCTGCAGCTTGATCTGACTTGCTCTGACTCATTTTGTATCCCTTGTTGCGCCCTCCCCTCCCCAGGGTTCATTAGGCCCTGCACTTTCTTGCTTTTGCCAAACTACCCCAATTGTGCATGCCTCGAGGACCCACAGACCCTATCAAGACTCACAGTCCCATCCCACATAAGACCCTCAGGGCTGATCAGGCCCCATGCCATCTATGCACCAACACCGCCCATGGTATTTACCAGGCCTGCCTGTGCTACCCCACCTTGCTTGTGCACAACCAGGAGGCAGCACACACCTGTGCTATCCCCTGTGCTGCATGCAGGGTGCCCAAAGGGCCCTTTCTTTCGATCCAGCACAGTCCAACGCCACTCTGCACCACCTTGCATCATCCAACATGTGCCCTAGAGGGCCCCTGAAGCCAGGTGATATCCATACGCCACCCCAAATTGTTCCAGTCATTCCACTGAGGTCCCCAGGGGCCGGAACCCATGCCAACCTGAACCCCAGAGGGATGCCTACATCCCTCCCTGCCCTGTGTATGCACCCAAGCAGGCTCACCAGACCAGTGTTACCCCACACTGCAGTGGGCACCCAACCCTATGCTGCCCTGTGCCAGCCCTGAACTGTGCCAGCCCCATAGGTCCACCAAACATTATGTCACCAGCCCCACCTGGTACAAATTCAGCAGATCTGGCCTCTGCCACCTCCTCGGATTCCCAGACACCTCTACAAACCAACACCTCCACACCAGCAAACTCCTCACATCCGGATCTGGCCTGCTCCTTAGAGCAGATTTGAGATCCCCAACTCAGTTTTCATACCAGGTACCAGCCCAGAGCTGCTGATGTACCAGCAAACTTCATGGTCTGTGCATCAGTGGATAAAATGCCACCCCACTCCAATCCAGTTCAAACCTGATATAGAATACTCATCAAAACAACTACAAGGGCAAATACTTGTTTCTTTATTAGTAAAATAAGTCTTCTTCCCAGAGATAGGTAGAGCTCAATGCAAAAACAACAAAAGACAATAAACTGAGAAATCTCCATCAAGGTTGCCTAGTCCCATAATGGAAGTCTCTTATGAAAACATAGAGGAAGCAACAGAAATTAAATCCAAAAAGGAAAGCATAATAATCTTATTTAATAAGCTCAATGAGAGCTTGATCATGTGAATGGATGAACTGGAAGCAAACCATCAAACAAACAACAATCATATAAATGAAATTATGCATAAGTATCTTACTGCAGTCTGCTTATGTCACTAAGCTAAACCAATTTGAAGAAAATCAGAGAGACCTCAAAAGGAAAGATAAATGAACTGAAGATCAACAAATCAACAAATAAAAGAGCTCAATAACCACCTGATTAAGCTTAATGAACACATGAATAAATACAAGAATGAATTCTTAAAAGCATCAAAAAAAATCAAACCAAGAACTGAAATTGGAACTCAACAAGGGGATGGATGTGATGTGAAAAGACACAACTGGAAAAAAATCAAATAAAAGCCTCTCTGGAATTCCTCACTACCAGAATAGATCAAGTGGAGAATAGAACCTCTGATCTGGAAGACAAGACAGAAGAAATTGCACTAGAGTCCAAAAACTTTAATAAGTTCAAAAATTAATGCAAACAATATGAGGGAATTATGGGGAATTCTCTAAAATTACCAAACATCCAGATCATGGGCATACCGGAAAGAGAAGAAATTCAGGCCAAAGGCATGGAGAACATATTCAACAAAATTATTGAAGAAAACTTTACCATTCTCTCAAAAGAGAGCCCCATCCAGATAGATACAAGAAGCTCACAGAACAGCAAACACAATGGACCAAAGAAGAAATACTCCAAGGCACATCAAAGTCAAAACTCTAAACAACGACAGACTACTAAAAATAGCAAGAAAGAAATAACCCATAACATATTAAGACAATACCATTAGAATTACCTCAGAGTTTCCAATAGAAGCCCTAAAAGCCAAAAGAGCTTGGAATGAAGCACTTCAAGGTCTAAAATACTGTGTATCCAACACAAACTAATGTACCCAGTGAAAGCATCCCTCCTCATAAAACATACTGAAAGTAAAACCTTCTATGATAAAAGCCAGCTCTATAGTGAGGGGGATCCCTTGTCTGGAACTTGGGATTCAGGGCGATAATTACCGGATCCCGTACTCTTGGGCTCCTGAGACAACATGCACTGTGGGAGCGATTGATGGGGAGGCTACTAAAAATAGAACCTAGGTAATCCAGAAATGTGTATATTTGTTAACCTACACTGATCACACTCTCCGAAGGAGATTGTGCTTGTATTTTTCAGGATGCAGCGAGAGCGCTGGGGCCCATCTAACCCTACCAACCGACCTTAGGCTGATACTTGAGATTCTGGAAAGAGAGGAGCCACCACAGTCATAACGTGGAGGATCCATATGGAATACCGCAGAGAAGGACGGGAGGAACGAGGGACCCACAGCCACAGCCATTCAATCAACACAGGATAAGCCAGGGTGACAGAAACCAACAAAGACCCCTAAACTCACAACATTAAAGCAGCCTTAATACTCACCCACCACAACTCAGGGAACCAAGCGGAAGGGGGGGGCGGAAAGATTGTGAGAGCCATGGTGGGGGAGACTATCCAGAGGCATGGCACCCCTCAGTAACAACACACTTGGGTCAGGAGAACCTGGATGAATACTAGGCTATCCATGGTCCCCTGCCACAAAGACTGATCCAGACGGCCCACGGAGGAGGACTGACTGACTGGGAATGAGGGAGGGGGTCATCGGGGAATTGGGGATAACAACTCACTGTTTGCCCACTAAATAATGTAATTCATTTTGGACAATATATATATATATATATATATATATATATATATATATATATATATATATATATATATATATATATATATATATATATATATATATATATATATATATATATATATATATATTGACCCAACTGTTCCTCTGCTGAGCATCTACTCTCAAGGCTCCTCTCTTCAATGCAAAGACATTTGCTCAACCGTGCTTATGAAATTCACAATATCTAAGAATTGGAATCAACCCAGATGCCCATCACTACAGGACTGGATATCAAAGTTGTGGTACATCTACACAACAGAATTCTATGAAGCAGTAAGGAAAGTTACATAATGAAATCTGCAGGAAAATGGATGGGCCTGGAACAGATCATCCTCAGCTAACTCACACAAGAACAGAAACACAAATACCACATATTCTCCCCCATCTGAGGTTCCTAATCAGGATCAGCTTGAATTGCAAGCAAACCTGACAGGCAACTGGAGAGACAGATAACAGGAATGGAAGGGTTTTTTGTGGGGGAGAATGGAGAGTGGGGTGAGATTTACACAAAACTACATCTAAAATGAATTAGTATCACACAATCCTTACTCTTGGAACTAAAAGATATAACCTTCCAAAGAAATAGGAGGGTATTATCTGGTAAGAAGGGCTCTCAATAGGGTGGGATGATGCCAAACCCTATTACAATTGGCACTGGCTGTACACATTATAATCTTGCCAAACTGAATGTGCTTTTAGGTCCCATTTGACCTACACTGATCTCACGCTCAGTGGAGAATCTGTTTTTATCTCTCAGAAGGCAGCAAGAACTGTAGACAAAACCAACAAGACCAGAAATGATAGTTGAATCCCTGGCAAGAGAAGAACCAGCCCTAATACATCAGCCAGGGTCCAGATGAAACCACAGAGCAAGTGGAGAGATGAGCAAGAGTGCTGCTCCCACAGCGAGCCCAACAATCTGAGCCAGTATGATGAACACAGATGCCAAGGATACTCAAAATGTTTCAAAGCAGAAATCCAGACGCTACTGAGAGCGCAACACTAAAGTAGACTTAAATCTCACCTACCATGGCACAGGGAACTTTGCAGAAGAGGGGGCAGAAAGATTATAAGAGCCATGGTGGGGGAATATCCAGAGGCACTGCCCCCTCCCAATAACTGCTGCTCATACAACACAGTGTTAGGACCCCAGACCCCCGACTCAAAAGAAGACTCTGACCAACTCTCCTATGCAACACGCAAAGGGTTTTATTAAAAATAACCAGGCATGCCCAGGGCTCAAGTGCATATCCATAGCAGGACAGAGGCAAAAAAGCCAAGAGCTAAGTTCAGAAGATCCTTTAAAGGAATCCAAACATGCATCACAATTCAGGGAATCTTTACAGGCTTTTCCAGTAACCTGAGCATTTGCACATTCTTTCCATATCTATAGAACCCATGCTCAGTCTTTACTGGGCTTAACCACAGATGCAAGATTACAGGGAAACAAAGGCAGGATTATAGGGGCAGGGTGAGGTGGGGGAGGCGCACCAACATACCATTCTGAGGTAGATATTTAACTTTTCCTACTTCCTTTTATTAATAATTAGCTCCCTCTTGTCTGGAGATTCTCTACTTTTATTCTAATTTTTAATTTTTCTCCAACAATAACCCTAAAAATCCCATGGGGTATACCAGCCCTCCCACTGAGGAGGGTGCAGGAAGGAGAGAAACATTTGTACCAACATATGACTTGTTCATGCAAAATTTCTACTTAAAAAAACTATTAATATTCCTATTAATACAAAGACTTCAAATCTCTGAAAAATACAAACACACACTTAGAAATAATGGCAAGGAAAAAAAAATAGGCAATTCACAGAAAAATCAAAAGATACCCAGTCTTTATAGAGATTGGGAAACTGCAAACCAATAATGGAAATGCCATTTTCAACTTGGCAATAATTTGAAAGATTAATAAGACATATTTGAAGGGCATAGGAAAAATAATACATTCACAGTGGAAGGAAGTAAAACAATTTAGGGAAAAAATTTACCAATATCAGTTAAATGTGAATAGACTTTATTAATTCAATTTCTAGTAAATTGCTAATCAGGAATGCTATCACAAGTTCATGAAATGTACAATTATGTAAGTTAAAATAACCAAATTAAATGTAAGTACTACATATAGATTTTTATATTATTTTAAAATTTACTATGTTTATTATATACATAAACATTTTTTTTCATAAACATTTTATATAAGAAAAAAATTATAAGAAAAGGTTTGAAAATTTATACAACTATTAATGGTATCTAGTCCAAGTAAGTAAAACTGGGGGATATAGGCAAAAGATGGAGGAGGAAGCTTATTCTTTATATGAATATAATTTATATACCTTCATGTTATACTCAGAGAGGAATGGCCCATAACTAGTTTTTTCTAGTCATAACAAAATAAATTAATGTACCACTCTCTCTACTCTTTCTTATTTCTTTTAGATAGTTGGTATCCAGTAGTAAAATTTTATAAAACATATGTGTTATGCGCTTAGTAGTAGTCTCAATCCACAAAATCTTTTCCTAGTTTTTAAATAAAAATCCTAAATATCTTGCATGTTATAAAACAAAATACAGATATTTTAGTATAAAGTTATGTTTATCAACCTAAAGAAATTTAGGATGATGTACAAATATATGGTGCTATTTTTTTAATCAGCATTTTTTAGCAATTTGTCAATAAAACTTTTCTAAAAAATACTTGTGTCAGCTTTCTTTGTGTGCATAAGAATATGGTAATACTAAGTTTTAAAATGAAATTACAGCTCTCTTTAGTCATCTTTTCATTATTGAAAGAAATACCTAAGGCAGCCAAGTTTAAAAGAGAGTGTTATTTTGGCTTACAGTGAGGGAGGTTTCAGTCAGTCCAGGTTTGATTGAACTATTGCTTGGGACCTCTGTCAAGGCAGCACATGATGAAAGACAGTGTTGGAACAAAACTTCTCACCTCAGAGCCCAGAACAAAGAAAGAATGAGGAAAAGATGGAGATCCTATTATCCCCTGCAAGGACACACCCAACTGACTGCAAGACAGAGTTCCACTCACCAACAGCACCACCCGCCAAGCCATTAGCATGTGGGTCTTCAGAGGACATTCCAGGTCCAGTAGCAAATATGTCCTAAGCATGAAGCTTTGATGAGACTTTGAATATGAAGATATCTCACTCAGGTACAGGATCTCAAATTTGAGAAACCATCAATCTAAGCATACATTCTCTCCATTTTATCACCAATAATAATATTAACATACTACAATTTTATTAAGAAACAAGAATGAGAGGAAAAATAGTATGTAGAGGCAAATGGAGAAATGCTATTCAGAACCTATATACCTGTGCAGTCTACCTCAAAGGTATCCATTTCCCCTATCTATGCCAAATTTGCTTCTGGTGCTACCCTTCAAAAGCCCCTAACTCCTTTACAACAAAAACCTGCTCTCAGGAAAGGATGTAAAAAAAACAAATTTACACCGATGAATAAACATACAAGACAATAAAGCTAAATTTTAAAAATCAATTGTTTCTATTTTGCATGAATACCAACTATTGTCAAGTACTAGATGCAATGAAAATTAAACTGGTGGCTCTTATTCTCAGAAAACGTGGAGAATCGATGAATAAGCAGGAGTACACTAAATCATCATAATTGCTATCACAGGGCTGAGACAACGTATTGGAAGACAGGAAGTTTAGCTGAGTATAAAGGCTCAGGAAATTGTGGCCAAATAAATATCCAAGCCAAGGCTGAAGGAATGAGTAGGCAGTAACCAAACAAAATTAAGTGGGAAAAGATATAGAAATGGCTTTCTGACACCTCTGAAATCACATCATTCTCTTCATCCAAGGTGTCTGGCCCTAATGAGTACCAAAGTTGGGGGGGAAAATCCAACCCTTCTAACTTCCACTTCTTTTCATCATCTGAAATACTATTTCCCTCACTTTACCTCTTGCAGCTCCAAGTATTCATAGAACATAACTGAACTAATAAACTGAGAAGTCATAGAAAACTACACATGCAGGGCAGAAGCAGAACAATACAGGCAGGCATCTGGAGAAATGTTTCTGTAATTTTTTTTTCTAGAGGGCAAATGTTTGGGAGAAAAAAGAATTACCAGCACTAGTGTGTATGCCAGTAGAGACTGTAGCTTTGGCAGGGCAGTAAATATTCCACTCAAATGTCCAAACAGAATAAATATCTGGATAGTCTCTGCCAAACCAAGATTACAAATGACAACTATATCTTCTGAAGTAAAAATAATAAGCAATAAATTTACCCATTTTCAGCTAAGCAATACTTAAAGGAAAATTTATAGCTTGAAATGCTTCTATTAGAAAATGAAAAGGATCTCAAGTCACTACCTCAAGTTTCTACCTTAGAAACATAGAAAATGAGGAATAAGTTCAACCCAAAGCTGGGGGGGGGGAGAAGGAAGTAACAAGGATTATGGTGAAAAGCAAAGAAATAGAAAATTGAAAAATAAGAGAGAAAGTAAATAAAATGACAATACTCTTAAATGGTCAAAAATTAAAAATTGTCAATCTTTTAGTAAAATTCACTAAGGAGGGAGGCAAAGAACAGAAGAAAACATGAAAACGTTTGGAGAAAGAGAAGGAGAAAAACCTGAATCAAGATGAAAGAGGACATACTGTCACCCATCATACAGACATTTAAGAGATTATGAAAACATTTTCACCAATATATACGAACTAGATAACTTGGGTGAACTGAACAAATTCCTAAAATGATATATATTACCAAAGCTGAATCAAGAAGACAGAAAATTTGAAAAGACCCATGACTAGTAAAATTTTTCATTGATTCTGATAATGATGGGATTCCAGGTAATTTCTTAAAGACAACTGAAAAGCTTGAAAGGTCCAAGTATATACTGAGAAAATCCTAGAAATAATCTGCATCTCAGAAGTCCTTCAACTATTTTTAAAAAATTGAGAATAACACCCTTAAAAGTCTATCGGGAAAAGTCACAAAACAGAGGAGTTGGTTGGAATGAAGGGAAGTAATTACAAAGGTGTTTGAGGAAACATGTTCATTGTCTTGATTGTGTTCATGATTTTATGAGTGTATATAAATGTAAAAAATCAAATTTTATGCTTTAAGTATATGCAATATATTAGGTAGGTATGTTTTATATACAAATAAGCTATTTTATTTTTGAAACATAAATGGTGTAAACACTTTGAGTCACATTCTTCTGCTATACTGCTATTTTTTGTAAAGAATTCTGCCCAGAAATTAGTCATATAGAATACAAGGTTATTTGAGTGTCAGGTACTATTCTCATTTTACAGATAAATTGAGGAGAATACTGAATAAACATTGGGTCCAAATACATAGAGATAGTAGGTGAT
Organism: Zapus hudsonius; assembly: GCA_004024765.1. Classification (NCBI taxonomy): domain Eukaryota; kingdom Metazoa; phylum Chordata; class Mammalia; order Rodentia; family Dipodidae; genus Zapus; species Zapus hudsonius. Next base: position 41,846 of record PVHP010000433.1, on the reverse strand, counting down.
AGGGCCAGCATTTGATTCCAAACCTTTTGGGCTCCAAAATGCATGTTGTTGTACTACTGTATATTCCATGGGCAAATGCAAAACAAAATAGTATAGGCATGTTTAACTACCTAAAAAATGAATATACTTGTCTTAGGCTATTGGAAAACAATTGTTTTCTATTTTAATAAAAATATTTAACATGAATTTTATCCTTTTTAAAAAGTGATGAGAAGAAGCACAGGAAGACTAAGGGAATAAGGGAGGGTAATGTGGATTACATATGATTAAAATGTAATAATATGAGTGTTAAAATATCAAAATAAAATAAAAAATCATATACACACATGTACATAGTTTAAACATAAAATCGGTATTGTTAAATAGACACAATGCCATACAGGAGATCTCTACAACTTACTCATTTGCATAATGAAATTTTTTACTCAATGGAAACCAACTCTAAATTTCCCCCTCTTCATTAGACTTTGCAACCATTCTGTTCTCCATTTCTGTGAGGTTAGCTATATTAGATTCCTCATATTAGTTTGATCACACAGTGTTTGTCTTTATGTGACTGATTCATTTCAATTTACATAATGTTATTCAGATTTGCAGAAGTTTTCACACATTACAGGGTTTCCTCTTCTCAGACTGAATAGTATTCCTTTGTGTGTAATCACCACATTTTCTGATTAATTTATCTGTAAGTGGACATTTATACTGTTTCCATATCTTCTACTGTCTAAAATTTCTATAACAAATGTTAAAGTGAAAATATCTCTTCAAGATCACAATACTGATTCTATGCTCTAACTATCTAAAAGCAAAATTACTAGATAATATGGTATTTTCATTTTAATATTTTAAAGAAAAGTAATATGATAGCTTACAATGATTTCATACACCTCTTAATTTCTACACATCCTCACCATTTGTTACTCTTTGGTTTAGTTGGCTTTGGTAATGATAATGACCCTTGTAGTGGTTTGAATGTGATAGCTTGAATATATGGTCCCATAGACTTAGGGGGTTTTATTAAAATTAAGCCCCTAGCAGGCAGATTCCTGCTTTGGGAAGCAGGTCTCTGGGAGGGAACCCTGAGTACAGCCTTAAGATATGTGGAGTATAGTTTGGAGCTCTGGCTATTCATGCTTGCTGGTGTCAGTGTTTGCGCGCTGTTGGGTGATGTCTCTCTGCTATGATCTATGGAAGTGAACCAGCTTCTTCTGCCATTGATGGTGCTTTCTCTGGATTCTTCTGTAAGCCTGAAATAAACCCTTTCCTTCCATCAGCTGTATCTAGTTAGATGTTTGTCTTAGCAACAGGAGCTGATTGCAACAACCTTCCTAATAGATGTGAGAGAATAATTCATGGTAGTTTGATTTACATTTCCCTGATGAGGGATGTTAACCATATTTTCATATGCTCATTGGCCTTTTCTAGGTCTTCTTTTGTAAAACATCTACTCAAATCCTTTGTTTTTTTTAAAAAATATTTTTCATTTATTATTTGAGAAAGACAGACTGAATGAGCTAAAATAAAATTTGTTTGAAAATCCCATGATGGAGCCTAATAATTTTTTTCACTCATAAGAAATAGAAATCTTTTAAAGATATATGTCTCTAGCCACAGCTTCAGGGTTTGGCAGGGAAGAGATACATGCTGCTTGCCTGAGATGTCACCACCCACTCCAGCTTCAAGAGGACAAAACACCCTTAAGAATTGCCACTGAGGGAGAGGGTGCTGTGTGTCAGGAGGCTGGGTTATTAGGGGCACCAGAGTGTTTGGAGACAGATAGGACACACAAGGTGAGCGAGGTGCAGGTCAAGTCTAGGCCTAGTGCCATCAATGAGTTTGGGGCCTGCACATGCCAAGTCAGTGAAAGTTAATGTGAGAGAGGGTCTTGTGTGCTCCAGGCTGGTGAAGACCTTGGTGGGCGTAGGACTGGGGCTCTGGGAATACCAGCGTGAGTGGGATCTGCTCAACAGAGTCTGCTGAAGAGACCTGTGTGGTAGGTTCAGAATCTGAGAACCCAGGATACCAATGTGCTTGGGCCTGGCTGCTCCAGATCCGTGAAGAGTAGAGTGTATTTGAGGACAGGGCTATCCAGATAGGAGAGCTGTTTGGTGAGTTTGAGCCTAGGGCTGTCACTGTGTTTAGAGCCTGTGTACCCTGAATTGGTGAGGGGAAAGGTAGGATAGGAGTTAGTGCACCCCATGCTTGTGAGAAGCTTGGTATGTTTGGAACCTGAGCTCTAGGGGCATCAGTACAACCAGTGCCTGTGGACCTAAGCTTGGTGAGGCATCCTGCAAGTGTATGGTCGTAGTACTTGGGCCTGTGTGCTCCAGATTAGAGGAGTGTGGGGTGTGTCTGGGGAGGTGTCCTGGGGTCACCAGCATGAGACCTGAGAAACCTGGACTGGAGAGGGGTCCTGAGGGTTTGGGCCTGGAATGCATGCAAAGTGGTGAAGGGAACAGTGAGTCTGGGTCCTATTCTTGGGAGCACCAGAGAGTTAGGGGACTGAACTCTGGATTGTAGAATGGTGTGAATTATTTGGGTTATGTGTACCCAATCTGTACTGCCACAAACCAAACACAACACAAGTAGCAGCCCACCAAACCAGAAGAGCAGACACATGTGTAACCTCCACAACACCTACATCTACACAATCCCATGCAACCCAGCTCAAACAAAAAACAGATCAATCACTGAAGAAATAAGACATTTATTTCCCTCCAAACTCCACACTAACACCAAACCCACCTCTGGCTCATTCCAAACCTAACAAGGGAACAAGAGCTCTCTGGAAGTATCAGGGTGATCTATACAACCCACCAGTGGTGACACAGTGGGAGAAGAGGAGCAATTAGGACTGCTCTGAACCCCCTGAGCCACAGGGACAAGACACAGTGCTGACTACAGCCAAAGAAAATCTCTGACCTTCAAAGCATCTTGCATACCAGCCACCAGTCCAGAACTGCTGGCATACCCATAACCTCTGCACACACACCTATGGTCACAAGCTATCCCAACCCAACTGGAACCCAAAACAGGTCACTCACTGAATATACTACAAGAGCATATATTGGCTCCCTCATTAAGAAAAATAGACCTTTTTTCAGAAATGGGAAGGCTCCAGTGTAAAAAGAATACAACCCATCAAGGGGAGAGTCCCTCACCAAGACCCCCTAGTCCCTCAATGGAAGTTGCCATTGAAAATGTAGGGGAGACAACAGAACTGCAATCCCAACATGAGAGTAAAATATCCTAAAGACATAACTGCAATGCGACCCTAGTCAAGGTATTGGCTGAGATAAAAACAGTAAAAAAAAAAAAAAAATGAAGTGGCAACTCAATAACACAAGCTTCACCATCAGACTTAACTGAGAAAATCAGAATGACTTCAAATGAGCAATAAGTGAATTGAAGGTAAACCAACAACAGTAAGAGCTCAATAACCAGCAGAGTAAGTCCAATAAAGACATAATCAAGTGTGAGAACAATTTCCAGGAAACAATAACAAAAACAAAACTAGACTTGTGTTGGGCATTAATTATTGGCTCTGCTACTGAGGGCACAGAGAATAGAGGGTTAAAGCTGTATGAGGAGGTGAAACCCTGGTGATCCGGTAGGCGTTTCCCAGCTCCACCCACCCTGACTCCCACCCCCATGGGCTGGCCACCGAAACCAGCATCCCCATCTCAGCAGGACTGGCATTGAGCAAAACTTCCTTGTACCCATCCCCACTGACCTGACCGTGGCTAGCATCACGTATTTCCCGCCACTCAGGATCCACAAATGAGGTTCCCAGGTTGTCCCCACTCACCTGTCCCACCCACCTATCCCTGTGCAGGCTGCCAACTCCCCACCCCCCATCAACCAATCACCTTGTCCTTTCCCCATTTCCCATGCCTGGACTCCCTTTTTCCCTATATAGTGTAGGTCCCTCAATTGAATAAAGAACCACGTGGATATAAAATACGCATCTGCTCTGTCCTGCGGACACCCTGAGCATGCGCCATTCCCCCGAGCTCTGTGGGCCCCAGCCCTGAGACAGCAGACAGTGGACAGCCGGTTCCCGCAGCTTCTCTCTCTCTCCGTTCCCTCCTCCCATGGCCCACTGCACCCACGGAGGAGAGAACCACAGACTTGAAACTGGAACTTACCAGAAAAATAGGGACTATGAAAAAAATATAACAGAAAACAAAATTGGCACTTGCGGAGGTGTTGGAGCGCCTGTGTCCTGGCCAGCACTGCAGGGATGGCCTTGAAGAACCTAGACCCATGTGCACCATCACTGCCCTGCAAGGGAACCGAGCCCAGCAGGGGCGCTGCACGGGGCCCAGTGGGCAAGAGGCTGCAGCAGGAGCTGATGACCCTCATGACGTCTGCAGACAAAGGAATTTCTGCCTTACTTGAATCAGACAACCTTTTCAAATGGATAGGAACCATCCATGAAGCAGCTGACACAGTGTATGAAGATCTCAGGTATAAACTCTCCTAAGAGATCCCCAGGGGCTAACCCGTACAATGCACCCACAGTGAAGTTCCACCCCAATGTGGACACCCAAGGTAACATCTGCCTGGACATCCTCAAGGATAAATGGTCCACCCTGTATGACTTCAGGACCATCCTGCTCTCTATCAAGAGCCTGCTAGGAGAACCCAACATTGATAGCCCTTTGAAAACACACACTGCCAAGCTCTGGAAAAACCTCACAGATTTTAAGAAGCCCTGACCCCAGCTGTTCCTGTGTCATCTTTTAATTTTTTCCTTACATGTCTATCTTCTTGATTTCCATATGGACTCTGTATCTTCAGCTGTGGTATTATTTTTGTTTGTTTTTTTAAATTAAGTCTACTTGAGCCTTTGTAATATATATTAAATAAATACATTTTGATTGTTTTGTAAAAAAAAAATTCAAACAGAGCTATTAAAAGCCTCTTTAGAATTCCTCAATACCAGAGTTAATAACCTGGAGGCCGAAATCTCAGACCTCTAGGACAAGACAGAAGAAATTAATAGGAAATCCAAAACATTCATCAATTCCAAAAATCATGTGCACAAAATATGAGGGTACTGTGGAGTTCCCTCAAGAGATGAAACCTCAGGATCATGAGCTTAGAAGAGGACGAAGAAACCCAGGCCAAAGGCAAAGAGAACATATTCAACAAAATTATTGAAGAAAAGTTACCTGCTCTTACAGGAAGAGAAAGACTGGTCCAGATACAAGAGGCCCACAGAACATCAAACAGACAGGATCAAAGAATAATTCTCCAAGACATATCTTACTTAAAATGCTAAACATAGAAAGCAAAGAGCGTGAAAAGCAGAAAGAGAGAAACACTGCTTCACATATACAGGCAACCACATCAGACTTACCTCAGAATAGTATCAGACATCTCATCAGTAACCATAAAAGTCAGTAAAGCACAAACTTACCCATTTCAAGTTTTAAAAATTACTGGCATCCAACATAGCTATACCTAAGAAAATTATCTTTTAAAACTGATAGATAAGAACATTATAAAGCCAGCACTACAGAAAAGAGTTAAAAGGAATATTATTCACATATAAAAGGAAAATTCTCATTCACGAGGGACAGAAGAATATGTTTCATGACAGAAATGAAATAAGAAAAGCAAGGAAGAATTTCATCATGTCCAATACAGAAAATTAATAGGCTCACAATACTAACAGTGAAGAAAGAAAAGAACTAGAAATAATTCGTCCAACCAGAAGAAAAAAGAAAACCACAGGAAATAGTAAAGGTCTCTAAATAATTACTTTAAGAGCAAATAAACACGTCAATTAAAAGATAAAAACTAGCTGGTTCAAAATGGCCAACTAGCAGCCACGGGCGTCCCCTTGGGGAACAAGGGTTAGGGGTTCCAGTGGTGATCCAGGTCGTGGACACAAGCTGCGGCCATACTCTGAACTCCAGCCCCTTCCCAGGAACAGATAGTACAGACTGGAACCTGCCATCGAGGATCAGCACTTGCTGGAGGCAGTGAGTCATCCATCTGTAGCCCAGCCTGTACACCCTGCTTGAGCAGTCTGAGCCACCAGCCCACCGTAGTTTCCCTGAGGGCCGTCCCCAAGGTTTCCCCTAGTGCTGGTTTCCTGTGACAGTGGCTGCCCTTTCCTCCTTCTTACCTAGTCCCTGAGGAACTATGCACTGCCCAGCAGGTCACCTAGGACTCAGCACCCCATCCTCTGCCTATTTAGTTCCCACACGCCCCAGAGCAGGTTATCCCCAGTCTCACCATCAAAGCCCAGCAAGTGATCTGAGGGTACACACACTCACAGATAAAATGAATGCCCAACCCTATCCATGCACCACAGTGCACACCCCATCCACACTAGTGAAGTGCAGACAGCTCAAAGGCATCCCGCAAATCACCCCAAGTAGAATCAAAATGGGCAGACTTCAATGCAAGAATATTTAACCAGCTGAGGAAAACATGCCAAACGACAGCAACAATACCACTAAAGACAGAGAGTGGATGGAGGCCTGGGAATACATGACACTAAGCCCCAATTATATGGGCACAGATCCTAAGGAGAACTCCATGTTGGTCATGCAAGAAAAATTGGAGAAGTATTTTGAAAAAGTACAAAGTCAGCTCACAAGCTTTGCCACCAGGCTTAATATAATAGAGGTGAATCAAATGGACTTAAGAAGAGAAATGAAGGAACTAAAGGCAAACCAGCAAACTTTAGGTACCAAGAACCAGCTTTCCAAATTAAGCAAAGACATGTGTAAATATAAGAAGGAGTATCAGGAAGAAGTAATTAAATCAAACCTTGAAATGAAAACACATCAAGCTCTACAACTATTTAAACACAAAGCCAAAACTTCATAAGATACTGCATGAGACATCCCATGCAGATGAGACAAGCAACTGACCCCAGGAAAGGAACAGAAAATAAGCAAAGGTAACACCAAAGAGATAACAACAGCAGCTCAGATATAAACCCCCATTGTCTCTCCAATGTGGCAGGGCTTAAAGCAAACCTCACAGTTATAACCTTGAATGTAAATGGGCTTAACACTCCTATAAAGACACAGGATAGCAGAGTGGATCAGAAAAATGGACCTTTCCATCATGAAATGTACCTTATCGCTAAAGACAGTAACCTACTGAGGGTAAAAGGATGGAAAACAATTTTCCAAGCATGTGGGAATAATAAAAAAGTGGGTGTAGCTACTCTAATATCTGAAAAACTAGACTTTAAACCCAAATCAATAAAAAAGGACAATGATGGCTAATTCCTACTTGTCAAGGGAACAATCCAACAAGAAGACATCTCTATAATAAATAGGTATGCATCAAATGCAAGGGCACCTCAGTTTATAAAGCATAAATTACTCAAAAGCAAAGCAGATAAAGATGCCAACACCATCATAGTAGGAGAATTTAACACTCCACTGTCATCCCTAGACATATTGTCCAAACAAAAGACAAGCAGGGAAATAAAGTTGCTAAACAGCACACCATAGACAAGCTAGGGATAACAGACATTTACAGAACATGCCACCCCAAGGACAGAGATTATACATTCTTCTCAGCAGCGCATGGAACCTTCTCCAAAACTGGATATGCAAATTAATTCTACTTTTAGATTTCACTTCAGTCAGAATGGCTATCATCAAGAAAATGAATGACAACAAATGCTGCTGAAAATGAAGGTGAAGAGCGGCCCCATTGACTATTGTTGGGAATGCAAATTAGTGTAGCCATTATAGAAACCGGTATGAAGACCCTCAAAAAAATAAAATTAGAGTCCCCAGATAATCCAGCCATACAACTCCTGGGTATATACCAAAAAACCAAGTTCTATCATAGTGATACTTACATACCCACATTTATTGCTGTCCCATTCACAGTAGCTAAGAAATCAGTCCTTATGTCCATTAACAAATGGATGGATAAAGATCGTGTGGTACATATACACACTTGTAAAGAAAAATAAAACCATGGCATGATAGGAAAATGGGATCTGGAAATCAGGTTAAACAAAATAAGCCAGAATCAGAAAAACAAATGCCACATCTTCTCTCTCATATACAGATCCTAGATTTTAATTGTGGGAGGAAGGAAGGGGGTGTCAAGTAAATAGCAGGGGGAACATAAGAGGGGAAGAAGAAATCTTAAAGAAGGGGAGGAAAATAAACAGAGAGGTAATGTAATATATTTAACATGAAAGCAGAATTTGGGAGTTACTGGAGAGGGAAAGACCAGCAGTAAATATGGAGGAGAATGAGGAAGAGAAGAGGATTAAAAAAAATAAACTATGTATGACAAAATAAATATTCTAATGAAATTGATTACATGTATGCTGACTTAAAAAACAGTAATCTAACAACAAATAATCCATTTTATGAAAAAAATAACAATGTTTTTAAAAGTATAATAAAAATGCAATAAGAACAATGAAAACAAGGAGACAATGGGAACTTTGAACAAGGTGAAGCCTTATCTAAATGTATGAAGGTTTTTGTTGTTGTTTTGTTTTTCAAATAACTTGGACTTTTTTCAAGAGAAAAGGCCTAATTGCTCCCATTTCCAACATGAAATGGAAGATACAGCTGCTGGGAAAAGGCTGTGATTCACAGTGAGGTCAGAAGTCCACAATTTATTTGGCTTATACCCTTTGCAGCAGACCATAAAATGTAACTCTCCTCCCCATCTTAAAATAAATGCTAAGTAGAGTCATGCTTCAGAATGTCAACACAATGCCACAGAGAAGCATTTGCTTTTCTTGGTAACTAGTTCATTTTAGGCTGTTTCAGTCCATACTTTCAATTCCAGAAAACTAAAGACAAAACAATGATTTCAGGCCATCTACCCCCCCAAAAGGAAAGTGCTAGGAGAAAGCTAAGATGCAAATGGCCTTTTCTATACATTGCCTCTTGACTAATAAACTGCCTGATGCACAATGGCTTCTCAGTAAGTCAAAGTTCCTCACAGAGGAAGGACCCAAATGTTCTCATGGGATGGGTTTTCCCTTATATTTAAAAGGTTATGTTTAAAATTAGACACTTTAGCAAACAACATCAGTGCTGAGCTTCCCTGGGGAATCACTTTTGCTGGACAGGTTGGCTCCACTAGTTAGAAACTGATTTACACAAGGCCAATAGTTTGAATTTTATCTCCTCAATGAGAAAAGTTCCAAACAGCAGAAACAAAACCAAAAAACCAATACGTAGTAAGATCAGAGATAGTGCCTTTATTAATGCATGGTTTGGGTTGCAAGAAAACAGTGATTTTTATCTAAGAGAGCAGAACCTGTGAAAAAGAGCCAGAGGTCCAACTGCCCCAGTCTATATGGCTTGATACATATGTTACATTTTAAAAGCTACAAACTCTGTAGTGAAAAAGATCAACTGAGCTAATTTTGTAATTCCCTCTCTCTAAACCTGAACCTTTCAGACCTAAAATTCAGAGTATGCCTCTGACTGGAATTTCCTCCCTCCTCTAACACCTCTCATTCCCATTATGTCGACCACGTTTTCCTCCAGCATCCTTCACTTGGCCTGTAGGAATGTTGCAAGCCTAAGAAATGAAGGGAGCTGCAGGAACCTGCAAGTGCATCCTAAGTGGGGTACTAGTGTGCCGTGAATGCTGTTCAGTGTTGCATCATGGAAGAAGAAAGAAGCCTGAAACATCGGTACCAATTCTTCATTATCAGAATAAAGAAAACGGTTCTAGAGAAAGAACTTGTCTGAATCTGTATATTTGGGAATACCAAGGCCCCAAGTCTATCCAGTTTTCTGGGTGGGAAGTAGATACAGGCCTATACTTGAAACCTCTAAGCAAGAGTAAACTCCAAGATACAAGAAGATATAATCTGTAAGCTGTTTGTGTGCCTCTTTTACTCATTTAAAGATTTCTATCATTTCTTTCACTTGAATCCATCACAGTGGTTCATAAACATATTTATTTACCTGAGTGGATAGGGAGTCACATTTATTAAAAGTACTGAGAGAAAAAAATTACAACTAGTTCATCACACACACAAATCCTAGGTATGAGAAACTTAGATATAGTGAGGCTAATGTTTTTAAAGAAATGACTAAAATTATAACCTGATGAACTGAGGTTAGACAAAACCCTCAAAAATGTGAAATACATTCGGAGCAAAATCTAAGTTCCTCAGCTTGACATTTAAAGGTCAAAATTGTCCCCAATCATTTTACCCCTCTATTCATACTCAGTGTGTATTATATTCTAACAATACCACACTTCTCCCCCATATCTATATTATCCATACCTAATTCTCTATTCAAAGATATCACTCTACTGGAATATTGTTCTCATTGTGTATAATCCTACCCATGTATATTACAGTCAAAATCACATTCATTCCCAAAGTGGATTAGAGATGAAAAGGGTTTCATGAAACCTTTCCAGAACAGCAGACAAATTTGAGCACTTTCTCCCCACTGCTTATGTTCCAGAAGTTGGTTTATTTGTATGTCATGTAGCTTAAACTGTCTCCTCTATGTATATCTTGGCATTTATTTAAACATCAAAGAGATCATCCACACTTTGTGATGTGAATGAATACTATCTTCCATTTACTGGGACAAACTATCTGACCAAAAATCACTTTCAGAGTGGGTTCATTTCAATGTACAGTTCCAGGTTAGAGTCCATCATGGTGGAGGCAGGCACAGTAGCAAGAGCTTAAAATATCTGTTCACATTCATTCCAGTGAGGAACTAGATGATGAAAGCGAGGCATTGCAGTCTTTTTTATACAATCCACAACCTCAGCCCACACTTAAGGTGAGTCTGCCCACCTCAACTAACCTAATCATTATAATACTATAAGGTGATTCTCCTGTCAATAGGACAATTTAAACTATCACATTATTCCTCTCTTCCTGAAGATTAGCAAAAACTTACCCCCAAGTCAGAATGTACAGAAAATTGTTTTTGCATTTTTTAAAATATTTTATTCATTTTCAAGCGTACAGATACAGAGAGAGAGAGAGAGAGAGAGAGAGAGAGAGAGAGAGAGAGAGAGAGAGAGAACCAGGGCCACCACCTTGTGGGTCTGGCTTATGTGGGTCCTGGGGAATTGAACCCTGGGCCTTAGGCACGGGAGGCAAGTGCCTTAACCGCTGAGCCATCTCTCCAGCCCTGTTTTTGCATTTTTAATCCAAAATTTTCCCATTAGTTAAGGTTGGTGATGCAGCCCTATAATCTCAGCACTCAAGAAACTGAGCCAGCAAGATTGAATGATCTATATAGCCTAGGGTAGATAGCAAGACCCTGTCAAAAAAAAAGAAAATAAAAAAGAGAGAAAGGAAAAAAGAGAGGGAAGGAAGAAGGGAGAGAGAAGGAAGAAAGGAAAGAAAGAAAGAAAGAAAGAAAGAAAGAAAGAAAGAAAGAAAGAAAGAAAGAAAGAAAGAAAGAAAGAAAGAAAGAAAGAAAGAAAGAGGAAGGAAGGAAGGAAGGAAGGAAGGAAGAAAGAAAGAAAGAAAGAAAGAAAGAAAGAAAGAAAGAAAGAAAGAAAGAAAGAAAGAAAGAAAGAAAGAAAGGAAGGAAGGAAGGAAGGAAGGAAGGAAGGAAGGAGGGGGGAGGGAGGGAGGGAAGGAAGGAAGGAAGGAAGGAAAGAGAAAAGGAAAGAATGAGGGAAATGGAAAGAGAAAGGGAAAGGGAAACCGTTTCTCAGTAGTTCTTAAACTCCAAACACTTTCACTAAAGAAAAATGCATCCACTAGGGGCTAGAAAGTAACACAAGGTTAGAGAACATTTGGTCTTTCTGTATTATGTCAAGCCAGACCTAAAAATGAAAGTGATTTTGGAATGTTAGGAGTTGGGATTTGAGTTTCTCCACATTTAAATGAGCACAACAAAGGATGAAAACATCTCTGGAACTATCTTCTGCATACTTGAAAAATCATGTATTCTCTTGAAAACACATTTGCAGATCGTAACGCTTGTAAACTTAAACAGTAATGAGCAGGGCCCATGTTTTGCATCACTGGGCCATTTTAATTTGTCAATGTTGACATTACCACAAGAAAACTTCCCTTTCATGGTTAGTAGCTTGTCCCTCTCAGCATATCTGTGATATTTTTTGGCATCCCACACAGAGAATTATTTAATTTAATTTCTAAGGGCCATATTCAGCCCTTGGATATGTGTGAGCAGTTAGTACTGACGTCAATGGAAATTCTGGGTGTGCATCTGAGTGCAGGCTATGACTCTCTGAATATTCCCAAAGTGACTGTCAAAATTCTCTTTGTTAAAACTGGTTTGACTTTGTCTCGCTTACTCTTCAATGATGGCACAATACTAGATGCGATGAATGAAGGCTATGATCAAATGAGCTACATGGCCTGGTAGACTCCTATGTGGCTTTTTGCCCTAAGCAAATAATGAAAATTTTAAGTGGATTCAGTTCCTAGGTTTGCAAACGTTCCTGATGAGCAGCCCAGAACAAGGCTTCTCCCAAACCCCTCCCTAGTTGAAGGGAAAATAAAATGAGATTTTTATTAATGCTGGTAATATTTTTTATTTCTTAAAAATATATTTATGTATTTATCTATTTATTTATTTGCAAGTAGATAAAGATAGAGAAAAGAGAGACAGAATGGGAGAAACAGGACCTCCAGCCACCACAAATGGACTCCAGATGCATGTACCACTTGTGTATCCGACTTTACCTGGGTACTGGGGAGTCAAACCTGGGTCATTAGGCTTTGCAGACAAACAACCACTAAGCCATCTCTCTGGCCCTAATGCTGATAATATTTTTAAAGAATACTAGAATGAAAGCTCTACTCAATACCAAAACAACTCACCTGTTAGTTTTTGGCTAGTATATTCTGCTTGCTTTATATTTATTGTTTCTTATTGAATCTTACTACATTTGTAAAATTTCATACAAATGGAGTCAAAGTGACCATATGAAACTACTGAAAAACCTGAGACTTATCCTAAGTGTCTCACTCTTTGTAATTCACCTGGACCGTACATGCGTGCAAATATACACATGCATTCAGTCACCAAGACTTCTCATTTCTATTTCCTTCATATATTTTGAGTCTCTCCTTATATCTTAATTCCACTGTCTTTAGCCTCATTTATTTTTTCCCTAAACAACCAAAACTGTCTTCTTGCTGTCTACCGTCTCCCTATTTTCTGTGCTCTGCACGCTTTAGATGGATAACAGTGATCCTTTTAACTCCAAATCTGAAAAAAAAATACTCTCATTCATAAAAACTGGGGGTTTTTCATTGTCTTCAAATAATTCTGAACAGCCCAAATTTGAACTATCCAAAATTCAGTAAAGTTATGTAGAGCTCAACCTACTCATCATATTTCTTAAGATTTAGGCTTTGAATTCTTTATAAAGTTTTTAACATTCAGATTTAAGCCTTAAGGATAATAAACATGTTGCTTAATGGTGTAAACTATTCCAGTTTTAAAAATTACCAAAAAAAAGACATATATTTTATCCAAAGAGAATATTTTAGTTCCTATTTAGGCCTTGAATTTGCTAATCTTAAAACATAAATTTATATCAAGAATGGATTGTTAAAACTGATTGAATGTTAGCATTATCAAAATAAATTTCTTCTAAAAATCCTCAACATAGCGATTCAATCCTAAAACTCATCAGAAACGTGGTTCAACAAATATAATACTAAACAGAAGGCCCTGGATTTTCAAAGAGAAATAAAGCATGTGAATATCTTATGTGCTAATTATTAATTAGATTATCAAAACACAACTCATTATGTAGTGGTGCTTTCTGGTAATTATAGAATGCTTATTCTAACTTGAATTACAATCTGTCCTCTCCCATACCCTATTCAAAAGTCTCTTTCCTCTTCATTGGTTCCCTAGAATGGCCCTGGAACACAGTAAGCATGCTCATGGGTCAGGGATTCTTTTACATCATCCTGAAACACTCTTCCCTTACTACCTGTATGACCTGCTTCCCAAATAGCTAGATTCCCCCAGCTGTCACTTTCCTAATGAGCTCTTCCTTCAACACCTTTTTAAAAGTTGGATAACTTTTAAAAGTTCAGTATTCCCTAAACCTTCATTTAAATTTTTTTCCCATAGCACTAACAGATTATAGATTCTTTTCACTGAGTATTTCTATCCTGATTAATCATGCAACCTTCCCCACATACACACAATCAACACCTAATAAAATCCCCTACATGGTTAAAATTAACAAATAGAATCAATGTATAGTACTTGCTAAATACTAAGAACTCAACAAGTGATAGCTATCAGCATTCATATTGATAATCAAGTTGATCTATGCCATAATTTCAAAAGACTGTAGATTGTGGTCCTTATGTGTGTGCTCTGTCAAAAACACCCCCAATGATTCTGTGATAATATGTTTAAATTTTTCAGTGCTAAAGAAACTGATAATCTGCAGATATGAAAGCTACATCTTTGAAAGGTCTTTAAGAATAATGAATGACAGTGTAAAATTGTCAGATATGAAAGGAAGGAGCATGACTGAGTTTTGGATTCAAACATTCAAAGCCAAGACTAGTTCTTTAGCCTTTTGGGGCCAGTTTCTTAATGAAAATTGATGATACAACTACTGATTTTTGGAAGGCTGTCTAAAGAATTAGAAATGTGACATCTGGGACATAGCAAGCACTAAAAATGAGTTAATTGTTTTGTGGTTCCCATGAGATTTGTTCACTTCTGTAAAAAATCTTAAATAATACAGAGTTGGCCATGTAAATAGATCTACTTCATCCTCCAGAAAGGATACTTCTTGAAAGACACAACAATTTCTCCTCTTGAGATATCTCTCTTGGGTCTATTAACTAACTATCAATCATAGCTGAAATGTTAAAGTTTTTCAGCGAGAATGCCTTTTTAATTTTGACATGACTTTTTAATTTTTTTAAACTTTGGAGTGAATAATCGATTCATGTACTTTAGGAAGTAATATATCAAAAAACGACACTTGGCGCATTTTATTTGGCAATAACAAAAGACAACAGATTGGGTACTTTATAATCAGAAATGCATTGACTCCATTCTGGATGCTGGGAAATCTAAGGCAGGAGGACAGAAGGTTCAGAGTCTGGTGAGCACATTCTTTTCGTTCAAAGTGGCATTTTGTACCACAAGTAAGTGCATCCTCACAAGAATAAGAGCAAGCGCTCACTCCTGAGAGCACATGGTACAGCAGCATTGCTCATTTATGAGGGTGGGGCTCTCAGGCCTCACACACCTCCCATTGGACTCCATCTCCCAACAGTGATCCATTGGAGAGTAATTTTCCAACCAGTGAATTTTGGGGAGATACATTCAGAGCAAAGCAGATTATGAGGTAGAGAATAAAAGTCTACCTCATAATCTATTTTTACTCATCCTATGTCGCTGCCTGTGTCCATTCTACATAATAATTTTTGTCATTTATATTTTCCTCTTAAATATCTTTTAGGCAAATATATACTAATATTCTGTGGATATTTTTACTTTTTGTTTTTGAGATAAGAGTAATGATTTTCATTCTTTCTTCACAGAGATAATTATACAAGGCCCCAATTTTTTTCTATGAGCTGTGTTCCATACTTTCTAAAATCTAGTATTTCATTGTTTTTTATACTTCAAAATATTAGAGTATTTTTGTTTGCCATGATTTTTAAGTGTTCTTATTGGTCTTTAGTTTTCAGATTGTAACAGAGCTTGGTTGATACCCTTTTTTTGTTTTGTGGATTTTTGTTTGTTTGTTTTGTCAAGGTGGGGTCTCACTGTAGCCCAGGCTGAACTGGAATGCACTATGTAGTCTCAGGCTGGCCTCAAACTCATGGCAATCCTCCTATCTCTGCCTCCCAAGTGCTGGGCTTAAAGGCGTGCGCCACCACACCCATCTTGGTTGATATTCTTGTTGTTAATTTCTAGTTTTATTGTATCACATACTTACTACTCTATAAATTCAGGCTTTCTTTGTTAAATGCAAACTTTTTACAATTAGGTTCAGAAAATACTTCATGGGGCACTTAAGCAAATGAATTCTCTTTTATTTCAAAGTAAAAGCTGTACATAAATGCATATGTATATATTACACATATATTTGTATGTGTATTTATATTTGTGTGTACTTCATGTGAAACTGAGAGGTAAAGTCATGAACAGTAATATTTCTAGTTACTTTTCCTTTTAACTTTTAAATCTCTAGCCCTTTTCTATCTTAGATTTCTACTTATAAAAAGTTGGTATAGATTATGTGGTAAACAGATATTCACCCCTGTTATTGCATATTATATATAGTCATATAGCAAACTTTGTTTCATTTAATACTTTTTAGCTTAACTTTTACTTTTGCTGACACCACTGTTGTAATTAATATATTTTTGTGTTTATCTAGTATACTTTTAAAAAATTATTGATATGTAATTAACATGCATTTCATCTATTCAAATTGAATGATTTGATGGTATTTAGTGTAGTCATAGAGTTGTGTAACAAATGCCACATTCAATTTCAGAACATTTTTATCACCTGCAAAAAGAAAGGTATATTCATAAGTAATCATTCTTCCCAAGACTTTTCATTCAACTATTGTCTTTATAACATAACACGATGTGACCATCATCTGGCTTAGCAGGATGATTCCAAGGTTCTTCCATGTTGCAGCATGTATGGACACCCTATGTCTTTGTATCGCAATAATTTTCTGTGCACAGATGTATATATTTTGCTTATCCACTCATCATTTTATGGGAATGTGTAGTGTTTGTACTTTGGGGGAACTATGATTAATGTTGTTATGACTATTAGCGTACATGTTTTTGTGTAGACATCTTGATGTATTTTTGTTTCCTTCTATTTTTAATTTTTATGGTTGCATTATAAAGGACTCTTCTTGTATAAAGGATACTGTTGTTTTGTCTTATAGAGCATTCTGAAAATATTTTTGCTGGTTTAGTGAAATCCATTAACAAAAACCTGAGAAGAAATTTTAAGTCACACATAAAATACCATCAATATGCAAACAGTGAAGCTAGGATGAAACGCAGCAGTAACAGTTTGTCTAGCATGCAAAAACGTAGTGGTAATTGTTTGCTTTGCATGGGCCTAGGTTTGATCCCAAGAACTGGATAGTTTTTATAAAATCATTCAGCAGTTAGTTATAAAGTTAGTGTTTCCCCTTTATATCATCCAAAAAATCATTGAATTTTTTATAAAAATAAGTCAATACACTGAACAGCTGCACAATATTCCACTGAATGTAATTACCCATAATTTTAAATCTTGTTTATTATCTTGGATATTGGTACATACCTTTAATCCCAACACTAGAGAGCCAGAGGTAGGAGCATCACCACGAGTTCAAGGCCACCCTGAAACTACATAGTGAATTCCAGACCAGTATGGGCTGGAGTGAGACCCTACTTTAAAAGAACAACAGAAAAGATTTTTTTATACTTAAGTAATGATATAAACAAGTCATGAAATCATATATAAAGAGAAATTTAGAGAAATACATTGCTAAATATGAGAGACATAGTGTATAACTAAAATAAACTGGTTTTCTTTTTAAATATTATCTTTCTCTGTCTTGTCATGAGGTAACCACCAGAGACTTTTAATGTATCTTCTATTTATGGTTTCAGCCTAATAATATGAATGAAGAAATGAAATATCTGGTTTATAACCACCTAATTTCTAAGAAAATAATAATCTTTCAACAAATTCTCAAGGTAGATTTTCAACTGCCTAGTTTTTGGAGCTCTCTATTTCTTTGTTTCTAACTGTTTCCTTTCTAATGCATCAGAATGGTAGTATCTACTTTTGACTCTATTAGCTCTAAAGTGCCTTTGAGGAGGAGGCATGTAATGATATTGTCTGCTTTAGCTATTCTAACATATAGGTACTCAACATATAGATAAAGGCAATAAAATTAGAGAAGAAAGGGGCACCATTAATACAGATATCAAAGGAATTAAAAATATAACGGCATACCTTAAGAACATATGTCCCACAAAATTGGAAAATCTAAAAGAAATGGATGAATTTCTACATTTAAACATTTAAACAAACCTATAAAAAGCACTGAAATCAAAGCAGCTATAAAAAAAATCTCCCAACTTAACGTCCATGTCCAGAAGGATTCACTGGTCAATTCTACCAGATATTCACAGAAGAGGTAACACCAATGCTTCTCAAATTTTTCCATGAAGTAGAAAAGGAAGTAATACTACCAAACTCCTTTTACAAATCTATCATAAACCTGATACCAAAACCACACAAAGACACATACACACAAAGCAAATTAGAGACCAATCTCCCTCATGAACATAGATGCAAACAATCTCAACAAAATACTAGCAAACCACATACAGGAACTCATCAAAATGATAATTCACCCTGACAAGGGAGGTTTTAAAACAGAGATTCAGGGATGACTAAACATACACAAATCAATAAATGTAATTTACTATATAAATGAACTAAAGGACAAAAATCATATGATCATTTCAATAGATGCAGAAAGGTATTTGACAAAATCCAACATCTCTTCATGATAAAAGTCCTAAAGAAAATGTAAGCAGAAGGAATATATCTCAACATAATAAAGGCTATTTAATACAAACTCACTGCCAACATTATACTAAATGGGGAAAAACTTGACACATTTCCACTAAAATCACAAACAAGACAAGGGTATTCACTTTCCCCATTTTCAATTTTATACACTACTGCAAGTCTGAGCTATTGCAATAAGAGACAAAAATAAGCAGATTCAAATTGGGAAGGAAGAGTTCAAATTATCAATATTTGCAGCTAATATGATTCTACACATAAAGGACCCTAAAGACTCTACCAACAAATGATTAGAGCTGATAAACAATTTCAACAAGGTAGCAGGATAAAAAAAATTAACACAGGGATGGAGAGATGGCTTAGTGGTTAAAGTGTTTGCCTGCAAAGCAGAAGGACCTGACTTCAACTCCCCAGTGCCCATTTAAAGCCAGATGCACAAGATGGTGCATGGGTATGGAGTTCCTTTGCAGTGGCTGGAAGACCTGGCATGCTCATTCATTCTCTCTCTCTCTCTCTCTCTCTCTCTCTCTCTCTCTCTCTCTCTCTCTCTCTCTCTCTTTCTCTCTCTCCTCTCTCTCTCCCTCTCAAATAAATAAATAAGTAAAGTATTTAAATTAAAAAAATTAACACAGAGAAATCAATACTCTTTCTATATACCAACAACAAATGTGCTGAGGATAAAATCCGGGAAACACTTTAATTCACAACTACCTCAATAAATAAATAAATAAATAAATAAATAAATAAATAAATAAATACCTTGGAATAAATGTAACCAAGGAAATAAAGGATCTCTACAATGAAAAAAACTTCAAAACACTCAAGAGAAGTTGCAGAAGACACTAGGAAATGGAAAGACATCCTATATTCATGGATTAGAAGAATCAATATTGTAAAAATGTCTACCTTCGCAAAAGCAATCTACAGATTTAATGCAATCCCTATAAAATTCCAATGGCATTCTTCACTGAAAGTTTTTAATCCAAAAATTCATATGTAAGCAAAAAAAAACACCCAAGGCTTTTCTGAGTAACAAAACTATGGCTGGCAATATCACAGTAACTGATTTTTACATCACAGAGTGATAGTAACAAAAACATCATGGTACTGAAACAAAAGGAGTCATGTGGAGAAATGGAACAAAATAGAAGACCCACATGTAAATCTAGGCAGCTATTGCCATCTGAGTTTTGATAAAAATGCCAAAAATATTCACCAGAGAAAAAGCCTCTTTAACAAATTTCGCTGGGGAAACTGGATATTTATGCATAGAAAGATGGAAGTAGATCCTTATCTCTCTCCATGCACAAGAACCAAGTCCAAATGGATCAAAGAGCTTAATATTAGGCCTGAACCTGTGAAACTTCTAGATAAAAAAGTTGGGAAAACGCTTCAACAGATAGGCATATGTATGGAACACCAATCACTCAGGGAGCAAGGCAACTAATCAATTACTAGAACTTCATAAAATTAAAAGGCATTTGTACAGAAAAGTTCACTGTGAATAAAGCAAAGAGGCACCCTAAAAATGGGAGAAAATCTTTGTCATCTATACATCTGGCAGAGGATTAACATCTATGATTTACAAAGAACTCAAAGTACTAAATAAGAAATCAAACAACCCAATTGAACAATGGACAATGGACAATGGAACAGAATAGAGAGTTCTCAAAAGAAGAAATGCAGAAGGTCATTAAACAGCTAAGCACCTGCTCTACATCCTTAGCAATAAGGGAAGTGAAAATTTAAACTAATATTCTTTGTCACTCGGGTCAGAACAGCTATAATCAAGAAATCCAGACTTCCAGGTTAAGATGGCAGTTCGGTAGCCACATTGAAGCAGGGGAAGAGGGGGAGAGGCAATAAAAACAAGGAAATACACCCTTCTTCTGAAAAGCAAAGGGGTGCAAGAAAATGTCATCATCCTCAGCAGAAAAGTAGGTTCCAGCTGCTGGAGATCTGCCTCCATCCAGGCTTAGCTACAGAAACTCCAGCATCAGCTCCTGTGGAAACCAGCTTCCAGGAAGCCACTACTGTGGAAACTACAACTGGAGGGAAAAAAATCTACTCCAGCTCCAGCTGCTGCAGGAAATCTCCTCCAGCAGAGCTTTGAGAGAATAGTCCTAGCCACAGCTCCAGGGTTTGGCAGGGAATTGCTACACACCAGCTGTCTGAGTTACAGTGACAGAGAAGTGAGTAGCCACTCACACCAACTTCACAAAGACAAAACACTCTTAAGAAAGGTTGGTGAGAGGTGCTGGGGCATTAGGGTCATCAGTGTGTTTGAGGATGGGGTTCTCCTGGAGGGCTAGGTTCAGGGCGAGTTTGGAACTAGTGTCTGTCAGTGAATTTGGGGCCTGCACACCACGGCTTGGTGAGGGGCAAGGTGTGTTTGAGGCTTGTGTACATCAGGCTGTTGGAAAGCTTGGCATGTTTAGTATTGGAGATCTAGGAATGTCAGCATGAGGTGAGACTGTGTACCCCAGTCTAGTGAGGAGACCTGTGTAACCTCTTTGGAGTATGAGCACTCAGCAGCCAATGTGCTTGGGCCTGGGTGTGCCAGATCAGCGAAGAGTACAGTGTGTCTCCGCACTTCAGGTGGGAGAGGTGCTTGGTGAGTTTGAGCCTAGTGTTATCACTGTGTTTGGGGCATATGCACCCTGAATTGGTGAAGGGCAAGGTAGGTTTTGGGTTGGTGCACACAAGGCTGTTGAGAAGCTTGGAAGGTGTGGGACCAGAGCTCTAGGTGCAACAGTTCGACCAGCTCCTGTGCACCCCAGCCTAGTGAAGCAATACAAGCATGGGCCTAAGTATTTTCAGAGCATCAGTGTACTTGGGTCTGTGTGCTCCAGACCAGTGAAGAGCAGGGAGTGTCTGGGGTCGGTGCTCTCGGGAGGCCAGTGTATGTGAGATTTGGAAAACCCAAACTGAAGAGGAGCTCAGAGTGTTTGGGCCTGGAGTGCACTCATGATAATGAAGGGAACAGAGAGAATAGGCCCTGTGTTTGGGGGAGCCTGAGTGTAGGGGACTGTACCTCAGATTGTGAAGGGGTATGAATAGTTTGGAGCTTGTACCATTCTGTACCATTTTAAACTGTTTAGTCAAGTATCAGCCACAAACCCAGTGTAGCAGACAGACTTCTAACCTCCACAACATCTGCAACTACACTACCCCATGCCAAACCAGCTCAAACCAAAAACAGATCAATCACTGAAGAAATAAGACTTTTATACCCCTACGAACCTCCTATACACACAATACCTGCCTTCCAGCAGGCCCAGGGTACCTCATTTCAAACCTAACTAGGGATTTCTACAAGTTACCTAGCTGGATATGGTGGGGGAAGAGGAGCATGTAGGTGTGCTCTGAAACCCCCTGAGCACCAGTGAAAAGACACAGTGATGACTACATCCAGAAAATAACTTTGACCCCCCAAGCATCTTACATACCAGCCACCAGCCCACAACTGCTGGACACACATATAACCTCTGCAACTCACACACCTGTGGTTGTAGCACTATCCCAACCCAACCAGAACCCAAAACAGAACACTCACTGAATACCCTACAAGAACCTATCAGGGCTCCCTCATTAAGAAAATTAGGTCTTTAACCAGAACTGGGAAGACTCCAATGCAAAAAAAAAAAAAAAATCAAGCTGAAAGTCTCCCACCAAGGCTCCCTAGTCCCACAATGGAAGTTGCCACTGAAAATGAAGAGGAGACAACAGAATTGCAATCCCAAAATGAGAGTAAAATAACCTCAGGACATAACATCAATGAGACTCTGACCAAGATATTTGCTGAGCTGGAAAGAGTCAAAAAAAAATGAAGTGGAGCTCAATAACACAAGCTTTGCCATCAGATTTAACAGAAAAAAATCAGAGAAACTTCAAAAGAGTAACCAGAAAACCCAGGGTAAGCCAACAACAGTAAGAGCTCAATCACCATCTGAGTAGAATCAATGAGGACATAACCACACACAAGAATGTATTCCAGGAAAAATTAAGAAAACAAAACTAGACTTGAAATTGGAACTCAACAAGTAGATGGAACTATGAAGAAAAATATAACAGACAACAAAAGTCAAACAGAGCTATTAAAAGCCTCTTTAGAATTCCTCAGCTCCCAAGTTAATAACCTGGAGGACAGAATTTCAGACCTGGAAGACAAGACAGAAGAAATTAATAGGAAATCCAAAAACTGATAAATTCAAAAAAATCATGTGAACAAAATATGATGGAACTGTGGGATACCTTAAAGAGACCAAATATCAGGATAATGGGGATACCAGAAGGGGAAGAAATCCAGGCCAAAGGAATAGAAAACATATTCAACAAAATTATTCATCAAAACCACACTCATGCAAGAGAGAGGCTGATCCAGATGGAAGAGGCCCACAGAACTCCAAACAGACAGGACAAAAGAAGGAACACTCCAAGCATATCTTAGTTAAAATGCTAAATGTAGAAAGCAAAAAGAGTGTGCTAAAAGCAGCAAGAAAGAAACAATTGATCACATATAAAGGCAACCCCATCAGATTTACCTCAGACTTCTCATTGGAAACCATGAAGGCCAGAAGGGCCTCTTTAAGGCCTAATAACTTACGGCTTCCAACCCAAACTCTACTGTACCCAACAAAAGTATCCCTCATAATAGATGGAGAAAGGAACATATTCCATAATAAATGCCACCTCTACTATTATATGAACACAAAGCCCAACTTACAGAGGATACTCCAGGATATATTCCACACAAAAGAGTTGAACAACCAACCTTAAGACCCCAATAAAGGATGAGCATGTAACAAAAATTAGTGTGCTCATAATACCATACGAGGCATAAACCACCATATACCCTCCACAATGGTGGGGCTTAAAGTAAAACTCACAGTTGTAACTTTGAATATTAATGGACTTAACTCTCCCACAAAAAGACACAGGTTAACAGGGTGGATCAGAAAAATGGGCCCTTCTATCTGCTACCTTCAAAAAAAAAACACACTTCACCTCTAAAGAGAGAAACCACCTCAAAGTAAAAAGATGATAAATGATCTTTCAAACAAATGGAAATAAAAAGCAAGCAGGTGTGTCAATACCAATAAAATTCCCAACTTTATTTTTTGTATACATAAAAAAATTATCTAAAAATTTGTTTGGTATGGTAAAAAGGCCTCAAATATCCAAAATTATCCTTAGTAAAAGAAGCTCCTCAGGAGGTATCACCATACATGATCTAGAGATATACTACTGGCTTCCCTCTTAGTGCAGCAGGCAGCGCGTCAGTCTTATAAAGATATACTACAAAGTCATAGTAACAAAAACAGCAAAATACTAACATAAAAACAGAAAGACAGACCAATAAAACAGAATTGAAGACCCTACTCCTAGCTCTAGTAACTATAGTTCCTCGATCATTGACAAAGGTCCCAAAAACATTCATTGGAGAAAAGCTAGCATCTTCAACAAATGGTGCTGGACAAATTGGATAAATACATGTAAAAAAAAATAAAACTAGACCCACTCCTCTCACCATGCAAAAAAAAAAAATCAAATCCAAATGGATCAAAGACCTCAACATAAAACCTGAAACTCTGAAAACATTGGATGAAAAAGTAGGGAGAACTCCCCATGAGATAGTAAGGAAAATTTTCCTGAATATACCCCCAGTAGCCAGAAAGTAAAATAATCACTTAACCAATGTTATCTCACCAAGCTAAAAAGTTTCTGTACAGACAAACATACCATACTCAGAACCAATAGACCACCATCAGACTGGAAGAAAATCTTTCCCAGCTATAACACAGACAGAGATCTAATATCTAGAACTTACAAATAACTGGAAAAATTAAATAAAAAAATCTAACAGCCCTCTCACAAAATGGGGCACTGAAATCAACAGGGAATACACAAATGGCCTAGTCTCATTCAAGAAAATGTTAATCATCCTTACTCATCAGGGAAATGCAAATAAAAGCAACAATGAGAGTCCACCTTATTCCAGTCAGAATAGCAATCATTACAAAATCCACCAACAATAGATGCTGGTGATGATTTAGAAAAAGTGACCCTTATTTACAGCTGGTGGATTTGCAAACTTGTACAACCACTATGAAAAGCAATGTGGAGGCTCCTGAAAAAAATTCATATAGAGCTACCAATGGACCCAGATACCCCTCTACTGGGCATCTACCCTCAATATTCCTTGCCTCAGCACAGAGTCATCTGCTCAACCATGTTTATAGTGCCTCAATTCATAATAGCTAAGAACTGGAATCAACCCAAATGCCCATCACTAAAGGAATGGATATCAAAGTTGTGGTACATTTACACTATAGAATTCTACTCACCTGAAAAATAAAAGACATGAAGAAATTTTTTTAAAAGTAGACAGACTTGGAATAGATCATTCTTAGTGAACTCACAAGAACAGAGAGGCAAATGCCTCATATTCTCCCTCATCTGCCGTGCCTCACCAGGTTAAGCTTGAACAGTCAGGAAACTTGACAGGTGAATTGAGAGACTGGGAACTAAGCAGAAGAAGGGGCTGAAAGACTGTAAGAGCCATGATGGGGAGGATATCCAGAGACATGCCCCCCCTCAGCAACAACCCACAAATGGGAGGAACCTGGTTGCCTCTCATGCTATTTATTCATGACCTCCTACTGATTCAGTACACCCACCTAGGAGGGTACCCAGTGGGTTGGGGACAGGGAGGAGAGAAATGAGGGTACCATCATAAGATTCACTCATACAATGTATCTAATTAAGGATAATAAAGATATCCAAAAAAAGAAAAAAGAAAAAGAAAGAAAGAAATGAAGAACCTGGGTAGAGAAGACAAAATCAGATGGCTAAACTGGTGTATATTCTCATAAAACAAAGGAAAGTAATAAAGGAAAATGTTCTTCAAAGTTGTTCCACAATTCTAATTTTCTAGTTTCAAATCGCATCTGCAAGTACTTACATCTTGTACCTCTAATTCAACGGTCCAAAAATAAAGGCATCTTACCTATAAATGCCCATTTTATGGCATCAGATACTATAAACTTTTTTCTTAAATTCAAAGACAGAAACTAACCATAATTTTAATTTAAGAGTAAGAAATTTATGCAGGTCTTCTGGAATAGGTTTGTAATCTCAGCTAGTTGGGAGGCTGAGGTAGGAGGATCCAAGTTCAAGGCTTGCCAGGGCTATACAGTGAATTCAAGCTGGTCTGAACAACTTCTTGAAACTGCCTCAAAACAAAAGCAAAAAAATGTGGTTAAGAATATAGTCTAGGACTTGAGAGATAGCACCACAGTTGAGACGCATGCCTGCAAAGCCTAACAACCCAGGTTTAATTCCCCAGAACCCACAGAAAGCCAAATGCCTAAAGGGTTCATTTACAGCAGTGGAAGGTTTTCTCTTTCTCTCTTTCTCTCTCTCTCTCTCTCTCTCTCTCTCTCTCTCTCTCTCTCTCTCTCTCTCTCTCTTACACTCTCTCCTTTCTATCTCTCTGCTTGCAAATAAATAAATAAATAATATTGTTTAAAAACAGCTCTGTTAAACATAAAAGCTCCTATGCATATCTACATTCCTATGCTACTTTGAAAGACCTTAGACTTCACAAATCATACTTGGTCTCCAGAGACTTCTTACATATACTTATTAAATATTTCAAAGCCTTTCATAATTTAGACTTTTTTGGTCAACTTCTTATCTAACTATCTTTACTCCACTTTATAGTTGAGAAAATGTTTGCATAAAAACACAGTCAACTCTTTTTAAGGTTCAGAGAGACTTTATTAGATTAACAGAAAGAATGAAGAGATGGTGTAGAGAGCTCCTGTCATGTGGAAGGTCGGAGAGGGTAAAGACCCCCACCCACCGACAGTCGACTTTTTAATTTTTTCTTGTTCCTTTGTGTAAATATATTAGTATATTTAGTCCAATTTATTTTCCAAAATCCCTTAAACCTATTTAATTAGGCAGTGTCAACTGCAGTAACTAATTGAAATGCCTTAGAAATAATTATTTGGAATTTTTCATCCTATTTTCAGAATAAACAAGAAATATTGAAAACTAGCGATTTTGTGGCAATTTGAATACGTAATTATTAACAAAACACTCAGTAGATTCCTTGACACATTTTCTAGAGTGCTTCTACACTCCGTCTCATCCCAACCTCGACTTTACACAGTACTGACCTAAATATGCTAAAAGTCACACTTGAATTCATCCAGACAAGCAGAATGCCACCTGTGTTTAACTCATTGTCAAAAATGCGTCTCTTAACTGTGTTCTGATGTGAAGCCATCATCCTAAATGAAGGAACCTATAAGCAACTGCCTCTCAATCTGAGAAAACAGATGAGCTAGAGCTAAAATGAATTCAAAAGACTCCTGCTTCTAGCATCCTTTACAAAGTAAGGGGAAAGCAAGAAATAAAATTGCCTACAGACGAAAAAAGTCACTCTGTTTTTCATAAAGACAGAGCTTTCATCAACTTGGGAGAAAAATCAATCAATGATTCCAAGCTTCATTTTAGAAAATAATCAGGACATGAGAACTTTAAAACATTCTATCCTTAGTGGCTCTCTATATGACTTGCTATAGAACGCTTAGTCCCTTTTTCTCTATATCACAGTTTTCCAGTCGTGTTTATAAAACATAGTTCTCTAATTTCAAAAATGAGCTTTTTAAAAGTTTCTCATGTAATAACTCTTAAGAGGACATACAAGCAACAACGTATAGCCTATTACATAAAAACTCTAAAGTAGTTGGAGAAAGGGGGAACTTGTAATCATGTGCTTTTTCATATCATAATAATACATTTATGCATGGCCACTAACACAGATATTTCAATGTGTTGATAATTGAAACAGGCTCACTCATATGTAACCTACCATTTAATTTCTCTTCTGTTTCATTTCAGAATGAATGAAAGAAGTCTAATTGACTAACGTTCATATAATTCGTATTCTGCCTTCAAGGAATTCAAAATGCTTGGTCAAAAGATTAGGAACAGTTTTTCCACATGGCACATTTTTGAGAATTTTGTTTTCCAGGGGATGATTCTCTGTGCTTTGTTTCACCAATTCCTATACACATCCCAGAAAGCTAAGAAATCTAAGGATCAGAGTAGTGAAGTTACCATAACACCGAGATCTCAAAATGCTTCCAAGTACTTCCACTTTACCACAGTTTTAACTGTGGTTTTTAAAACAAAACAAAAAAAAATAATAATAATTTAGTACCAAAGGAGAAACTGAGATATCCAAGGAAAATATTTACTTGAAAAAATACTTTGAAAGTACCCATACTCTTGGGCTCCTAAGACAAGATGCACTGTGGGAGCAATTGACGGGGAGGCTACTAAAAATAGAATCTAGGTAACCCAGAAATGTGTATATTTGTTAACCTACACTGATCACACTCTCCAATGAAGATTGTGTTTGTATTTTTCAGGATGCAGCGAGAGAGCTGGGGCCCA
Source organism: Zapus hudsonius (assembly GCA_004024765.1). Classification (NCBI taxonomy): domain Eukaryota; kingdom Metazoa; phylum Chordata; class Mammalia; order Rodentia; family Dipodidae; genus Zapus; species Zapus hudsonius. Next base: position 13,836 of record PVHP010000433.1, on the reverse strand, counting down.
TCTAACCCTACCAACCGACCATAGGCCGATACCTGAGATTCTGGCAAGAGAGGAGCCACCACAGTCATAATGTGGAGGATCCATATGAATCCCACAGAGAAGGATGGGAGGAACGAGGGACCCACAGCCACAGACATTCAATCTACACAGGATAAGCCAGTGAGACAGAAACCAACGATATTTGACACAAAGACCCCAAAACTCACAACCTTAAAGCAGCCTTAATACTCATCCACCATGACTCAGGAAACTGAGCAGAAGAGGGGGCGGAAAGATTGTGAGAGCCGTGGTGGGGGAGAATATTCAGAGGCATCACACCCCACAGCAACAACACACTTGGGCCAGGAGGACTAGGCTGAGTACTAGGCTATCCATGGTCCTCTGCCACAAGGACTGATCCAGATGGTACATGGAGGAGGATATCCAGCTGATTGGGGATGGGGAGGGGGGCATTGGGGAGTTGGGGATAACAACTCATTGTTTGCCCACTGAATAGTGTAACTCATTAGGGACAATAAATATATATTTAAGACTTTAAAAAAAAGGAAAGCATTTAGAAAATAAAGAGAACTTTTTTGTGGGAAAAAAAGAAGAAATTACCATAAGATTTATCAAAAAATAAAAAATAAAATCTATTGTATATTGAATAGTTCCTGTGTGCCAGGTAGTATACTAAATGCATTATGCATATAACTTTATTTAATCCACAAACATTCTCCAGGCAGATATTGATATAATCAACCATGCTTGTTCTGAGGAAAATAAAGCTGAATAGGGTTAAAATTTAAAAAAATAGAAAACTTGCCTGAGCCAACAAAGTGGCGGACAGAGATTTAAACTTAGTCTGTGTCCAAACTTGGGTGTAGAACTGCACAGAAGCAAAGCTGAGCAACCCATGTACATTTCTGCACCAAGTAACCACCAGAAGTCCTTCATCTATAGAGGTGCAGCAGATTTCTTGCACTTGTGAACTATTTTAATTTTAATGTTTTGCTTAAACATAAGGACAGAACACTATTCCTCAAGTTTTGATACCCTCTAAAAATAATGATTGCCAAAAATAACCACAAGAAAAAAACAATGCAAATATACACCAACCGAGTAACTATGGGGAGTGGAGGCTTATACCATACTAAAGATTGCACAGCTGGAAGGTCGCAACTAAGACAAGCCTTTCCTGGCTGCCTTATCTAGAATAACCCTGCTCCAAGCTTTGACTCACTGCTATCACAGTGGCAGCCAGTAGTGTGACTGCTGAGAGATAGGGCAGATTAAAAATTCCCTCTGAGAGATGGAAAGCTAGAGCCAAACTTGCTAATTAGAAAGAACAGGGAAGGAAAGAAACACTGCTGACCTACTGCCTGATGAGGGGAGAGAGTGCAAGCAAAATAAGAAGAACGGAAATGCACACTGGTACTGCTTAAAAGCAGACAGGCCCTGTGATGCAGAGGAAAAGCATTACATCATCAAATGTTACCCAAAAGCAGGAGTCCCCACATACCATTGTAAAACTTGATTCTGGACTAAGGACACATTGCTTTTACATTCAATGAACAGCATATCATTATATAGATATTCTATAATTAGTTTATTCATTCATTGCTAATGGATACATGTCTTGTTTCTTGTTTTTAGTGATTATGAATAAAGCTGCTTTAGGATTTAATTTATAGGGTAATGTTACTGGGGTTTATTTTGTTCTTTTCTTGCCAGCTGCAAAGAAAGGCCACATGGCAGGAGAACGAGTTACTCAAGTTTTATCTTTAAAAAAAAGTGAAGCAGAAAATTTCTGGAATATGCAATATACATTATATAAAATAATGTGTCAATAAAATATAATGTGACATTAAAATACATGGTAGAAGTATAACCATCAAACAGCTTTTAGGAATAAAATCTGATGAGACTAGAAAAAAATTTATTACTCGGTTCCCTAAATATCCATGTTCAGTTAAAAATAAACTATATAATATTTAAAATTTCAAAACTTTTGATAAAGTTTGAGCAAATATCCAGTATATGATATTTAACAATTTAGATACAAAAAACTATCCATATAAAATAACTCCAATTTTGAAATTGTATATATATATATATATATAAAATATATATATATAAATATATGTAATATATATTTATATAAATTATATATATAATGCATATATATAAAAATATGCAGAACCTTATAAGGTGGATAAGTTCCAAAAATGTGTCAGGTAGTTTCCTCCCCGAGCAAACATTCTACAGTGTACTTAAGCACACCTAAATGACACAGCCTTCTAAATACCTGGGTTGTATGACATAGCTACTGTCATATACAGTCCATTGCTGAACTGAAATGTCATTATGTAGAACATGACTAAATATAGTTTAGATATATTTTATCCATTTGGATCTACACTATTGTTTCTATGTTTTGGTTAGGCTGGATAGGGATTTGTCATTCTTTTTAATCTCTTCAAAGAATCAACTGTTTAATTGATTCTGGGCATTGTTCTTTTTGCTTCCATTTCATTAATTTCTGCTCAGCTGTTCATTATTTCTTCCCATCTACTTCCTATAGACTTGGATTGTTACTCTTAAGCCCTTCAGGATCATCATTAAGTTGTTTACTTGAGATTTCTCTATGTTAATGTAGGCATTTATATCTATAAACTTCTCTCTTAGGACAACTTTTTTTTAGGAACATAAACATTTTATTTTATTTTATTTATTGTTCATAATGAGTTACATTGTTTAGTGGGCCAACCATGAGTTGTTATTCCCAATTCCCCGTTGCCCCCCTTCCCCATTCCCCAGTCACTGATTCTAATAAACATATGACTTTTCCTTTCCACTAGATTCTAGAAATTTTAAAATTTCCCTCCTGGTTTTTGATGGGCCATTCATCATTCAATCATCTAATAATCAATACCCATGAGTTTGTTTAAATTCTGTAGTTCCTCTTGCCATTGAGTTTGACTAATATTTCAATGTGGTCACATAGCATGCAAGAAATTATTTCAATGTTCTTGTACTTTTTAAGACTTTTTCTGTATCCTAAAAGGTACTCTTCCTTAGAGAAAATTCCATGGGCTGTTAAAAAATGTATATTCTGAGGCTCAGCAGTTAAGGCACTTGCCTTCAGTGCCTAAGGCCCTGGGTTCAATTCCCCAGGACCCACATAAGCCAGACCCACAAGGTGGTGGCCCTGGTGCTTGCTCACTCTCGCGCGCTCTCTCTCTCTCTCTCTTTTTTTCTCTTTTTCTCTCTCTGCTTGAAAATGAATAAATAAAATATTTTTAAATGTATATTCTGATGTGATTGGGTGAAAAATACTGTAGCTGTCTATGAAGTGCATTTGATCGATAATGTTATTTAATTCATTTATTTTTTTTTAATTAGATAGAATGCCTATTGGTGACAGGTACTAAAGTTATCCACTAATGCTATGTTGAGGTAAATCTGCACCTTTACAACTAGTAACGCTTGTTTTATGAAACTGGGTGAATTGATTAGGTAGATCGATGATTGATAAATAGATGATAGATAGATAGATAGATAGATAGATAGATAGATAGATAGATAGATAGATGATAGAGATGCTAGTAGATAGAGAACTGTAACATTTTCTTGATAGTGTCCTTCTTTTATATTTTCTAATTTTAAAGTCTGTTTTGTCAGATATTAGGGTTCCTACACCTGCTTGCCTTTCTAGTTCTGTTAACCTGGAATATCTTTTTCCGTCTTTCATCCTAAAGCTGTTTGTCTTTGTCAGTAAGGTGCAGCTCCTACAAGCAGCAAAGATGGCTCCTATTTTTGTTTGTTTGCTTTTAATTGAATCTGCTAGTCTGTGACTTTTGATAAAAGAATCAAGACTTAACTTTCAGAGTTATCCCAGAAAGGGGTGTGTCCATTCCTGTCATTTTGGTGTTTTTGTAATGTCTGGTACTTTCCTAATCCTCACCTTTTCACTGTTTTAGAACGTATTATCTTTTCTTGTGGTTTCATGGATGTGTTTATCTTTCTCTTCTGGGTATATGATTTCAACCAAACATGTTTGGTAGCCTTGGCTTAATTGTCATGAATTACTTTTGTTTGTGTTTATCATGGAAAGTTATTATTTCTCTGCTTATAAATGATAGTTTTGCTGAATATAGTAATCTATGTTAGAAGTTATCATTTTTCACATCTTTATTTAGACCATTCCATGCCCTCTTGACTTTTAAATTTTCTATTGAGAATTTTTCCATAATTATGATAGCATTTCCTTTATGGCACTTGATGCTTCTCTCTTGCATCTTTCAGTAGTTTTTCTTTGTTGTTTATTTCGTGTTTTAACTGTAATATAACATGGGAAAGTTCTCTGATCTTGCTTGGTTTGCATCCTAAATGCTTCCTATATATTGATGGTCATCTCTATCCCAAGATTTGGGGGTATTTTCTTATATGATTTAATATTTTTATATGCCTTTAGCTTGAGTGTCTTCTCCATCTTTCATATCCATGATTCATAGATTTGGTCTTTAGTAATATCCTACAAACCTCATTTGTTCCAGTTACTTTCTTACAATCTTTTTCAATGTCTGATTATCCTAACTAATCTACCTTTTCTTCAAGCCCTGATAATCTGCCTTCCACTTAATGTATTTTATTTGTGAGGTTTTCCAGAGTTATTTGACTTGTGCTTTGCAAATCCAAAATGTGAATTTGAGTTTTCAAGTTTTGTTGTATGTGTATGTGTGTGTGGTTGTGTGCATGTTTGTATGTGTATTCACCTGTGTGGAGGTACATGTGGGTGTATATGCTTATGTGCACATGTATTTGCAGGCCAGAGAATGATGTAGAGTATCTTCTTCCATGGCTCTGCATCTTATTCACAGGATCAAGGGTTCACACTTGAACCCAGGGGCTTGTTCACTGGACTGTAGCCTAAAATGCCCTGGAGATCCTGTCTCTGCCTCCCATTCCACCACACCCACCAGTCATTCATGTGGGTGCTGAAGATCCAAACTCCAGTCCTCACACTGGTGTAGCAAGAGCTTTGCCTACTAAGCCTCAGGTATTTCCTTGGGTGCTTACTACCTTTATTAGACAGGGTTTCTCAAAGGCCTAGAACTTACATCGTACCTGGCTCTTTTCTTAACCTGAGCTCTAGGGACTCAACTCGGGTCCTCAGACTTCAAAGGCAAGCACTTTCCCAACAGAGCAACCTCCCCTCCCACAGGCATGTTTAGAGCATATAGCTTTTTGCCTTAAAAAAGTGCTGAGAGAATTTTCCCAACACTGTTCTTCCCTCCTTCACTCCATCGAAATTGTCTGTTAACAAAAAATGCAGTGTGAATTTTCTCTTTTGGTCTCAATCAATGGTTCTGACCCTATGCAGTCACATTCACACTACCCAGCTGTTAGGGTTCTCAAGAGGAACAGAACCAACAGAATGAATTGTAGTAAAAAAAAAAAAAAAAGATATGTATTGGATTAGCTCCCACAATAGCAGTCTGCAAGCCTGAGAGGCAAGGAACAATTAGCCATGTGGCTGGATGCCTCAGCAGTCCCAATCAAGCTCTGAAAGCCTTGTGCTTCCTGGGGAGCTACTGATCTTCAGTCCAGGCTGGAAGGCAGAGGAAACTTCACTCCAATGCTGAGGAAAGGATGCGTGTCCAAGCACCAGGAGCCAGGCAGGCAGGAGACAGAGATTTCCTTCTCCTTTATATAGCCTTAGGGTAGGGTCTTACAACCCTTTCCCAGATTTGTTGATTTACTGAGTCTCCTGAGCCTCCTTTCTCTCTTCAAATCTGAGGAAATCTGCTACACAACACTCAAGATTACTATGGATTACTAACAGGTCACATTGACAATAAACCTTAACCATCACACATTGATTAGGTTAATTAAGGTGGTAAGACCCACCTTAACTGTGGGTGGCACTGCTCAATGAGCTGGGCTCCTGGACTGTGTAAAAAGGTGAGCAGCATTGATCACTCTTGGCTTCCTCACTGTGATAAACATGATGAGCTGCTTCAAGCTCCTGCCTCCATACCTTCCCTGCCATGAAAGACTGACCTGGAACTCTAAACTGAAATAAACCCTTCCTCCTATATGGATTTTTTTTAAAAATATGGTTTTATGACATCTCGTTTATTACTTATAACTAAACTAACTCTTAAGATGTATTTCCTGCTTCAGGGTACAGCCTCGACCTCAAATAAAGGTTTTCATTTGAGAATAAAATGATTTCAGCCTCTGTGGTTGTGTTTCCAACCTTTCCTGGGTAATTGGTATGTTTTCCAACACAGATACTAAGATGCTGCTTTACTGTCTATTCCTGGTGATTTCCAGGTTAGATCAATTTGTTTGGATTTGTTGATGAAAAATAGTGCTTGCGGGATTGATGATATGTTTGTCCTTTGTTTATAGCTATTAGGTATGTAAAATTACTTCAGTTATGACCTAATTTCGTAGGACAACTAAATTCAAAGGATAGACAAAATAACTTAAAACATTTTTACCATTCTTTAGAGATATTTCACTAATGAGATGATGATGATAGATAGATAGATAGATAGATAGATAGATAGATAGATAGATAGATAGATAGATAGATAGATAGATGTTCAAGGTTGGTACAACTTCCTCTCTGGGTGTTCTCACTACCTATGTAGAAGTCAAAGAGAATTGGAATCACTGGAGCTAAAAAGGCCAATGTTTTGGCCTCTGCTCCCAGGTCACAAGGCCACTGGAGATGATGGGACACAGGCCCTCTGGTAAGACACCTGTCTTTCTGATCAGGGAGGACATAGAGACCCAGAAATAAAAATCATTGTACAGTCTGAGGCAGGAGAGTCAAAGCTAATAAAAGCCAGTCCTCCCGGCTTCCCAAATGAGGAGGACCACATGGTAACAGTGGCCTTGACTCATCTTAACAGACAAAACCCAATGCTAGAGAAGCCATATAGTGCTCCTCCCAGGTCCCCAATAATCTCCTTTGGAGAGCCATTAGTGACGTTGAAAACCACCAGGCCCTGGACCGCTTAACATCTGATAAAGGGGGGAAATGTTCTGAAACAACAAATGTAGTTTGATTGTTATGTCAATCAAATAAGGTAGAACTAGAGATAATTTTTTTTTAATTTGGCTAACCAACTCCAGGCAGGCACATTGCCTTCTGCAAAATCATGAAATTTCTTCAGTCTCATGTGGTCCTGGCTCATACCCATACTGGGACCCCTCATGAGAATACTCTTGTTGCTCTTTGTGGCTCCCTGTCCTCTGAAGTGTGTCCAGAACCAGGTAAGCCAACTTACCCATCAGAAATTTAATCAACTCTTACTGACCTGTCCCTCCTCTGTTTCATATCAAGGCCATCGCAACCTCTGACCCAGACCTCAACCTCTGACTCCATCCCAACAGCTAACAACTCCAGCCTTTCTCTAAGACGTTCCTGCCCCCATGGTCAGCAGGAGGCAGATATGGAAGAATAAAGGCATCCCACTATCATTAACAAAAGGCTGGTAGGTAGGATTTAGCTGGGTCATAAGGCAGTCATCACTGCTGACCCATATGTTAGGACCTGATGACCGTGTTTTTGGGAATTGCAGGTATTGCTGAACTGGCTTTTGAGAAGTAGAAACTTAAGTGTTTTATTTCCCTGAAATTGACCAATTCATTTGTTCAGTCTCCAGCCCCAACCACACCTCCGGTAAGCAGTTAACTGTACAAAATTCCCCATATGATGGACTGAGACAGTTCCTATTTTCTCCTACTCACCCACCCAGGTGAAAGAGCCCTATAAGACTCAGAATACCCAAATCCAGCCCACTGCTCTCCTCTCTGTCCTGTGAGACAGGCTGGTAGCTTGAGTTTTCTCCTGAATATACTGTTTGCCTTGCTTCAAAGTGGTCTCTCATGGTCTTGATCATTCTCGAACCTTACATCAATAATGCACAACTTTCTACATACTTTAAAGCATCTCTAATTACTTACTACTATAATTAATGGGTCTCCCCTAGTGTCCATTCATTAAAGAATTAAAGGGAGGAACTGAGTCCATGAGCTCCCTGCTAGCACAGCACTGCCCCCTGGAGGGGAAGGGTAGAACTCAGCCCCATGTGCTCCAGGCTGGTTAAGAGCCCTGGTCTGGCCTATTCTTGTCTGGAGCTCCAGGGGAGACAAAGGGGAATAGCACCTGCAGCTCCACAGGTGGAGAACAGGCCTGTGAAGACACTCACAGTCTGAGCATTCAGGTGCAGGGTACTCCAGTCTGGTGAATGATAGAAACTGCCTCAGGACAGAACTCCTCAGACAGGAGAGATATTTCTTGAGCTTAAACCTAGTGGTGTTGCATTGTTCTGGGCAGAACATGCCAAACAGCACCTCCACCCAGAAGACCTCAATCCAATTATACCTACAGGGCAAAAGCAAACTGGCAGAAACTAGCCAGAGGGGTAACAGGGAGGTCTCTAAAACCCACCCACCTGAGATATGGAGGAAGAAGAGGAGCAAGTAGGTCCACTCTGAAACACCCCTGAGCCCCAGTAGTGACTACAGCCAGAGAAGATCTCTGACCCCTATAATATATTGCATACCACACACAAGCCCAGAACAGCTGGCACACCCATAACCTATGCAATTAACGCATCTGTGGTTATAACGCTATCCCTAACCCAACTGGTGACAGAACAGAAGAGGCCCCACATACCCAATGAAAAGTTGTATTGGCCTCCACATCAAGAAAACTAGACCCTTATCCAGAAATGGGCAGAAACCACTGTAAAAAATCCACAGCAGTTCAAGCTAAGACCCTCCCTCCAACTAGTTCCCCCCGTCCCACAAGGGAAGAGGCCAGTGAAAAAGTAGGGGAGATAATAAAACCACAATTCCAAGATGACAATAAATTAACTCCTCATCATAACTGCAATGAGATCTTGACCAGGATGATGAGTGAAATGGAAATTGTCAAAAAAGACGTAAATGAGGTGAAACTCAAATATACAAGCATAGACATCAGACTGAACCTAATGGAGAAAAATCTGACTGACTTCAAAAACACATTAAGCAAATTGAAGGTGAACCAACTAGTGGAGGAGCTAAACAATCAGCTAATTCAGTTCATTGAGGACTTAACCAAATTCAAGAATGAAGTCCAGGAGATATTATCAAAAATAAAAGACTGGAAATTGGTACACACCAGAGAAATGGAGACTATGAACAAAAATAAAACAGAAACCAAAACTCAAACACAGGCTTTAAAAACCTCCTTTGAATCGCTCAGTCCAAGAGTTGATAATCTGGAGGACAGATTCTCAGACCTCAAAGACAAGACAGAAGAAATTAATAGTCATTCTATAGGATTCAATAAATTCAAAAATTATGTGAATGAAATATAAAGGATCTGTGGGATACTCTAAAGAGACCAAATCTCAGGGTCATGGGGTTCTAAGATAGGAGAAGAAACACGGACCAAAGGCATAAAAAATATTTTCAACAAACTTATACAAAAAAATTTTCTTTATCTTGCAAAAGAAAGACTGGTCCAGATACAAAGAGCACAGAACTCCAGATAGGCTCAAAGAAGGAATTCTTCAAGACATATCTTAGTTAATATGCTAAATATAGAAAGTAAAGCCAGGCGTGGTGGCACATGCCTTTAATCCCACTCGGGAGGCAAAGGTAAGAGGATCGTCATGAGTTCGATGCCACCCTGAGACTACGTAGTGAATTCCAGGTCAGTCTGGGCTAGAGTGAGACCCTACCTCAAAAAACCGAAAAAAAAAATATAGAAAGTAAAGAGAGTGTTCAAGGCACCAAGAGAGAAACAATGAATCACTTATAAAGGAAAACACATCAGACTTACCTCAGACTTCTCATTAGAAACCATGCAGGCTAGAAGGACTTGAAATAATGCTCTTCTAGGCCTAAAGAGTTATGGATTCCAACCTCGACTACTGTACCCAGCAAAGCTATCCCTCATAATAGATGGAGAATTGAAAGGATGACATGAGAAAACCCACATCTATGATATATGAACACAAAGTCAAACTCACAGAGAATACTATGTGAAATATTCCCCACAAAAGAGATGAGCAACCAACCACAGGAATCTAATAGAGAATGAGAACAGTAATAAAAATTATTGAGCTGATAATAACATGTGAGGCATCAACCCCCCAAAACACTTCAACATGGCAGGGCTTAAGGCAAACCTTACAGTTATAACTCTGAACATAAATGGACTTAACTCTCATATATATATATATATATATATATATATATATATATATATATATATATATAGAGAGAGAGAGAGAGAGAGAGAGAGAGAGAGAGAGAGATACAGATTAGCAGGGTAGGTCAGAAAAATTAACCCTTCCATCGGCTACCTTCAAGAAATGCACCTAACCTCTAAAGACAGGACTGTCCTTAGGGTGAAAGGATGGAAAACAGTTTTCTAACAAATGGAAATAAAAAGCCAGCACGAGTGGCTACATTAATATCTGAAAAAATAGACTTTAAACCAAAATCAATTAAAAAAGACAATGAAGGTCACTTCTTACTCATCAAGGGAATGATCTAGCAGGAGGATATCACTATCATAAATATGTATGCACCAAATACAGGTGCACCACATTTCATAAAGCAAAATTTACTCAAAAACAAAACAAAAATCAACTAATTCCTTCATAGTAGTAGACTTTAATACACCACTATCATCTCTAGACAGATCATCAAAATAGAAGGTTGTCCTAACCTGCCCTCGGGTCGGTCAGTGAGGGCCCTAGAGAAGGGGTAAGAATGAGGGGAACAAGAGACACAAGAGAATGGAGCAAGACAGTATTTCGATCAAACTCATTTATTTCCAAGGCAGGCAGCACTTAAATATTTTTTCACAAAGAGAAGAAGCATGGGCGGTTATTTAGGAATTAGCATAACCAGATTGTTAGGTAATCTGGCCACAGCAAGGGTTATGTGATCTCTAGGAGGAATCCTACTGGCGGAAGAATATTTGGCAGAGAAAATAGGGACTTAGCATTGGTTAGTAGGAGGAAGAACAGAGACCTTCAAAACAAATGTTGACGCAATTTAAGGCACAATAACAGCTCCCCACAGAAGGTCAGCAGGGAAATAACAGAGCTTAACAACAGCATAGAACAACTAGACCTAACAGACATATGTATATAGAACATTCCATACCAAGGACACAGAATATACATTCTTCTTTACAGCCAATGGATCCTTCTTCAAAATAGACCACATATTAGGTCATAAAATATGCTTCAACAAATTCAGGAAGATCAACGTAGCCCCCTGCATCATTTCAGATCAGAATGTGTTAAAGTTAGACATTAATAATGGGAAGAGCAGCAGAAAATACACCAACTATTGGTGACTGAATAATTCACTAATAAACAACAAATGGGTCATTCAAGAAATCAAAAAGGAAATTGAAATTTTTCTAGAAGTAAATGATAATGAAACACAACATACCAACACCTATGGGACACAATGAAGGAAGACCTAAGGGGAAAATTCATAGCCCTAAATGCCTTCATAACAAAGACTGAGAGATCTCAAATTAATCACCTAACTATACACCTAAAGGTATTAGAAAAACTAGAATAATCCAACCCTAAGAGTTCAAGGTGAAAAAAGAATTAATTAAAATCAGAGCTGAGATTAATGAAATGAAATGAAAACAATTTTAAAAGTAGATGAAATGAGGAGCTGGTTATTTGAAAAAACAAATAAGATTGACAAACCCTTGGCTAAACTAATGAAACAAAAAAGAGAGAGAGAGAGAGAGAGAGAGAGAGAGAGAGAGAAGGCCCAAATCAACAAAATCAGAAATGAAAAAGGAGAGGTCCCAACAGACGCCAAGTGAAATTGGAAGAATCATCAAGTCATGCTTCCAAAACCTCTACTCCACTAAATTGGAGAGCAAGGAAGAAATGGATGGATACCGACCACCTACCAAACCTTAACCCAGAGCAGATAAAAATCCTTAATAAACCTGTCACATGCAGAGACTTAAAAACTAACCAAAAATCTCCCAAAAAGGAAAAGTCCACGATCTGATGGATTTTTAGCGGAATTCTATGAAAGCTTCATCATAGAACTGAAACCACTCCTTCTGAAGCTCTTTTGTGTTATAGGCAAAGAGGGAATGCTTCCAAATTCCTTCTATGAAGCTAGCATCATCCTAATCCCCAAACCAGACAAAGATACAACAAGAAAGGAAAGTTACAGGCCCATATCCCTGATGAGCTTAGATGCAAAAATCCTTGCAAACCAGATATGACAACACATCAAACATATTATCCACCTAGACGAAGTAGGCTTCATTCCAGGGATACAGAGATGGTTCAACATACAGAAGTTGATTAATTTAATCTGCCATATTAATAGACTCAACCACAAAAACCACATGGTCATCTCAATCAACACAGAGAAGGCCTTTGACAAAATTCAACACCACTTCATGATCAAAATGCTGGAGAGGCTATATGCATAGATGGCTTATACCTCAACATAATAAAGGCAATATACAAAACTAAAACCCAAATCATACTTACTGGGGAAAGACTCAAGGAGTGCCCATTTGAATCAGGAACAAGACAGGGGTGTCCACTCTCACCACTGCTCTTCAACATAGTACTTGGAGTTCTAACACAAGCAATAAGACAAGAGGAAGGAATAAAAGGGAAACAAATTGGAAAGGAAGAAGTAAAACTATCCCTTTTTGCAGGTGACATGATCCTATACATAACAGACCCAAAGAATAGTATCAGTAAACTCCTGAAGGTGACAAATTCCTTCAGCAAAGTGGCAGGATACAAAATTAACACACAACATTCAGTAGCCTTCCTGTATGCAGATCATATGCCTACAGAAAAAGATATCAGAGAGACTGTCCAATTCTAAATAGCCTCAAAAAAATTCAAATACCGTGGAATATCACTAACCAAGGATGTGAAAGACTTGTATAATGAAAACATTAAAATGCTCAAGAAGGAAATAAAGGTGCAAAAATATGGAAAGACATTCCCTAGTCCTAGATAGGGAGAATTAATATAGTAAAAATGGCAATCATTCAAAAAGCAATGTACATATTCAATATCATGCAAATAAAAATCCCAGTTTCATTCTTTAAATAATCTCAAAATTTATTTTGAATGGCACAAGGCTTTGGACAGCCAAATCTCTCCTCAGAAAAAAGAAAAGCAAAACTTCCTTAGGTGGTATCACCATTCACCATTCCTGACCTAAAGATATACTACATATTACAAAGCCATAGTAATGAAAATAGCAGGGTACTGGCATAAAAACAGACAGACCAACCAATGGAACAGAACTGAAGACCCTTCTCTTAGTTCAAGTAACTTTAGTTACTTGATCTTTGATAAAAGTTCCAACAATGTTCACTGGAAAAAAAATAGCAACTTCAACAAATAGTGCTGGACCAATTGAATAAATTCATTTTAAAAAAATTAAAATAGACCCACTCCTCTCACCATGCATAAAATAAACTCCAAGGGGATGAAAGACCTCAACATAAGACCAGAAACTCTGAAAACCCTGGAAGAAAAAATAGGAGGAAAAGAATAGGAGGTACTCTCCAAGTGATAGGAATAGGGGAAAACTTCCTGAACAAACCTCCTGTAGCCCAGGAAGTGCATCAATCACTTAACCAATGGGACCTCATCAAGGTTAAATGCTTCTGTACAGACAAAAATAGCATACATCAAGCCAATAGACCACCATCAGACTGGGAAATATTCTTTGCCAGCTATAACACAGACAGAAGTCTAATATCTAAAACTTACAGAGAACTCAAAAAAACTAAATAATAAAAAAAAA